>CAVMFT010000299.1:0-144000 GCA_963680785.1 Diplosoma virens
CCTGAGGAGACTGCAGAAAGGTTTTATAGAGAGATTCACACTCTGCATCCCAAAACGGAATATAGTTATTTCGATACCCGCGTAGGATAGTCGTTTTGGGTACTTTTTTAATGGTGTTGCAGAAGTCCTGGTAAGCCGCATCCACATCAAGTGTATCAGGCGGCAACAAAGTCTTTGCGAATTTATTCGTCAAAGCAATGTAGTGACTCCATTATGAAATTAAGTTTATTTTACTTTTGTTTTACTAATAATTGCTTCCACTTGAAAATCTAAAACAATTTTTATTCCTTTAATTGTATTTAATTTGAGTGTCAAAAAAATGTGTCGACAGTTGGATTTTATAAGCTTCTCTTGTTTTACAGGACTTAAGAATGACACCGACGGAGGATGGCCAGATATCTTCTCTGGTCAATAAAGCGATAGAAGATTGGATGGTCACAAAGCCAACATGGAAAACACAAATGCAATATGGAATCTTTTCCCGTGTTCTACCGACGAGTTGGGTTGAAGTTTTTCTTAAATACAATACTGGCACTCCAAGCTCTGCGGCAATAGACGCGTCTTCTCTGTCGGATCCGACGTAATGAAACCAAAGAGAGCGATTTCAACGTCAGAAAACTTGGAACGATTAGTATTTATTCGAGAAAACAAAAGGTGTGTGACCTCGCCTAATAATGAATAACAATTAATTTTTTGTGTGTTGTTTTCTCAATCATTTTGCAGCGTTTGGGTTGTTTTTGTATTAGTTTGTCATCGAATGAATAAAAAAGCAAAAGCCATTCAATTATTGCAAACAATTAAAATCAAAAAAAGCTCTTTTATTGACTTTGCTTTTATTAACACAAGTTTTTGTAAGCTATTGATTATTTCTTGAGAAGTAGCAATATTTACTTTTTTTTAAGTTTTTTATATGTCACATGACTGAAATTTGGAGCTCGGGTTGGACTGCGCTTATGATTTAAAAAAGAACATTGCGCTTCATATGATGCGAAAATCATGTCGCGCGTTGCCCACCTGTGCTTAATATATCATTCCTAGATAGTTTTTAAAGCGCATTGCGCTTATTGCACTGCACTAAACATAATTAAAAAAACACATTGCGCTGCGCTTCACTAATTTTAATTGCGCTTTGCTAATTTAAGGAAAAATGCCTCCCACGTTTGCCTACGTTTGATATCTGTACGTTGTAGTTTGTAACGTGTTTCTTTATTTTCAGACTCAAGTTTTTAAGTTTAATTAAAGGCTTATTTCAGCAAACTGATTAGATTTTTATAGCAACAAGCACTCTCAATCAAGAAAATTTGCGTGTACGGAAAAAATTCACTGAAAAATTTTGAGAAGGTAAAAAATGTTTCATTTTTTAAAATTTGACCCCAGTGTTAATCCGCAAATAGTTTTGATAAGCCAAAATAGCTGTTGGCTTAAAAAGGTTAAACACTCCCGTCGTAAGTGAAGAACCTTTTTTTCCTATTTGTTGAATTCACTTTGCATTAAGAAAGATGTTCACTTTCAAACGTAATAGTGAAGACCATTTTTGGTCTTTGCCAAATTTTCTTGTAAAAATTTTATCTAAAACGCTAAAATTTGCCTTTGTGTAAAGTGTCTTTTTTTAAATCTTTGCTTTGTCTAAATCAAAATTTACAAACTGTTTTTGCATTTGACTTTGGTTTTGGTTGGGGCAAATCTAATACCATGCTTCATTCTTGCTAGTTTCAAAAAAACTATCTGCCTTTTGTACCCCGTGTTTTGAAAGTATTCCACGAAAATACTTTTACCCCTCAAGTTTTTGGTGTTCCCGGCTAAAATTTTGTTGAACCAAAATTTATTTTAACCATTTAACGTTTGTAATTTTATTTACCACAATAGATGATAAACAGAATTAATCCAAAGAAAATCAAAATATTACTTTAATGCTCTTTTATCAGAAATCTATTACTCTTTTTCCAGTAAAGTTACATTGACAATATTATTTAACTGATCAAATTGCGATGCATGAATTTATTAATAAAATCGGTCAAATTTCAATTTAATATAGAAAAGAAAAGTTAAAAATTTAAAACCAACTGTATCATTACGAAAAATCAATTTCGACCTTAAAGGTCATCATCAGTTTGATGGTAACCTTTATAGGTCGAAATCGATTTTTCGTAATGATACAGTTGGTTTTAAATTTTTAATGCTATTTGTGTGAAGTTTGCTTGTGGACTTGTTCAACAAAGCCTTTTATATTCAGCTTCGTCTTGATAACAGCACAGCGACTATCACTGCCTAGGCATATATCAAAGCGATTTACTATTTTCATAGTGGCGAGCAGGGGCGCCGCAAGCGGGGAAAGGGGCAAATTTACTCTGTTGAAAAAGGAAAAGTACAGGTGGGAAGATACAGAAGTATTAGATTAGATTTGCTCCTAAAATCTTAGAAACTCGGTAAAAGCATCGGATCGAGTGAAGGTAAAAACTTTTGCGCTGGTTCTTGTTCATACCTTAAATTTGGGACGAAAAACCAGTTTTTTGAACGCAATTAAAAGTGATGATCTTTTTTTTATACATCAACATGATTTTGCAACAAAAATTGAAAATCTGGACGGTGATTGAAAGTAATGACCCTTTTTCGTTTTTTTAAAAAGCGCTTTGTTTTTTCGTTGATAACGGTTACGATTACAAAAAGTGTATTTTAAAGAAAAACAGGGTTGCCAAAATTTACCTTCGCTGGAAATGCCTTTTCAAAAAAAAATGTGCTTTTTATTTTAAGTTTGCCCCACGGCAAAAAAACTCCCGCGGCTTTGGTAGCCAGGACAAAAACTGCACCAATGACAAACGAATGAACAAAAATTGACAAAGGTATGTCATTTACATTTGAATAAACATAAGATAAGTAAGTCTTCTTGCTGAATAATAAATATTTTTTGTAAAGAGACAGCCATTCAGCAAGCACAGCGTACGTTGTTGCGACGTCGTTAGAACGTCTAATATTGGTCCGAACGTCCTCGACCAATATCGTCTTGACAAGACGTTCGAATAGAGCGGAAACACAGGTGATGACATCATCTAATTACAATTTAGCGTCTTCCAACTAATCACGTGACCATAGCCGTACCAAACCAAAACATTATTCGTCGGGAGATGCCCAAATTTTACTCGATGTTCTGTGAAAACCTTTTTGTTTTTTACTTGTTTAATTTTATTTCTAATAAATTTTTGAACATGGTTCGGAAGAACAAATTCGGCAACATGTTCTAAAATTTATTGGAAATAAAATTAAATTTCAAGAAGATTTCCCGAAACGTCAATGTAAATCCACTCAAAACGCACCTATTTCTGAGTCGGCTATTGGTCAACATCTGTTAGACCAGGATGGTCCAACTTCTGCATTCTTGTGGGCCACTTTTCAAAATTATTCGAGTTTGCGGGCCTCAACCGGCTAAAAACACTTGTTTTTGTCCCAAACTCAGGGTGTTCTCTAAAAAAAACAAAAGGTCTTCGATTGGAATCGATCTCCGAAATTCCTATTTTCGTCCCAAAATCATAGCGTTCTCCGAAAAAAAGGTTGCCGCTGCCTGTAATCGACAAGACTTCCGCAAAATTGTTTCGCAAGCCCGTAGTTGGACCGCGCTGTGTTAGACAATAAAATTTGCTCGGAAAAATTTGATACTAACTGGTTCTCTATTTTAGCTACAGGACGATCATCTTTTGATCTGGCAACGCTTGAAGCCACCTTCATAGAGTCTTTTAAACCCTCTCTTTGTCGCCAGAAAGTGTTTGTCCATGAACTTTGCCTTCTCTATTCAATAATAAAGCAACGTCTTAACACCAAATTCATGCATTAAATTTGTTAAATATTGCAAAGAATTTGATAAATATTGCTATTATGGTGTTAACGATGGTGGTGGGTTTTTTTTTGCAAAAATTCACCTAAGTACACTCTTCTAGAAAATATTGAAAACAGTTTTTATCCATTTTTAAGTAGAAAAGGTTAATTTAAAATTTTAAGCTGCGCACAATTAGTAACTTGAGCCACAGTTCTATTTGATAAATTTTGATATTTTCATAATGAAAATCTATGTTTAATTAGAAATTTATTTTAAAAGTTTTAAAAAAGGGGAATAGTTTTGCCGAAAATAAATCTTTTATAAAATAATTAATACCGAAAAGTTTTATGCATTGTACAAGTTAATGAATTGGTTTAAAACAATTTTTCTGCTGACTTTTATAGTTTTTTTGTCTTTAACCATTATTGTTGCGATACTTAGCAGCACTACTAAACACATAAAAGTTTATTTTTGGACATTTTATGTTTTATAAGTCCTTTTCAAAAAAACTTAAACTTAAGATGAAATTAAATGGCTTGTAACAATCCAAAAGTATGAATGTATGATAAACATTGTTGTGAACAGTTTGCTTAATTTTGTTAATTTCATTTTAAAGTGTTCTTGAAAAAGGCGTAAGAAGCTAAAAACTTTCAAAAATAAAATCGTATGAATTTAGTTGTACTGCTGAGTATCGCAAAAATATGGCTAAAGAAAATTTGTTCCTTTCTAAAATTAAATTCTTTTTTTATTTTAGCCTAATATCTAACTTAATATCTTGTTAAATTTCATGAAGAAAATTCCACTGATGTCATGTCTTGGAAGAAGCCAAAATAAGAAATAGTTTCTTTCAAATAGACTCGATGTTCGTGCAGCAATCACGTGATTGGCCGACAATCAAGCGACCTGCGAAAAAAATTTCCCGATTCCCAATGGGCCAATCCAGCTCTGATGGTAATGTAAACACCTTTTGTTAAGATAGTGACTATTGTTTTGACTTTCTTGTCAATTCAATGATTTGTGATTACTTTAAAAACAAAAATTTGTTAAACTGTGAACAAAAGTTGAAAAATTTTCCAAACTTTCTTTAAGGAAACAAACGATGTTGTCGTTTGTAAAAATTTTGATTAAAAAAATTAAAAGCCACATTAAGAATGACCATTTGACCAGAAGCCACATTTGACCAGTGCTCAGGTCAGTGATCTATTAGGCCTTTCAAAGAACAGTTTTATTTATTTCAATTTTTATTACTATCGACTGTCAAACTATAATGCAAACACAATTAAGAAATATTAGGGAGAGAAAAAATAGAAAAACGTTTTGATCTTGCAAAAAAAAGACAAAAATGCGTTTGCATCACGAAAACTTAGAAAAACTATTATATTACAAAAGTAAATTTTTCCTGTCATTTTCCTACTGTAAAATTAAGTTTATATTGTAAAAAAGACGTTTTTTTTGAACAGTTTTTGGTTTTATATTTCAATCATTCACACTTACTAGAATAATTTTTTTATTTTATCTACAGAATTCTCACAGACACGTGAAATATTTGATTATTCAAAACCAACTACTTCTTCGCTGTCTACAAGTCAAAAGATTGAAAAAGTTTACAAAATAATCTTGAATACAAGCAGTTTGGTGTTTAATAGTGAACTGTTTAATTTGTTTATGTATTGCTCCCCAGAAATTAAGTTTATTTTACTTTTGTTTTACAAATAATTGCTTCCACTTGAAAATCTAAAACAATTTTTATTCCTTTTATTGTATTTAATTTGATTGAATGAATTGTTTTAGAGAAGTAATTGTTACGTCACAATTAAGCAATCTTTCGAAACCAAACTCACTTTGTTTCATCTTACGGCAATTGTGACGTTTTCGAAAATCAGCCATTGTGACGTTTACAAAAATAAAACAAAACAAGCAACTTACCAGACTCGCGATAGCAAACTGGACCCCATCCTTCACACGTCATATTTCCTAGTGGTTTGTTACAAGCACAAGGGATGGGTCCCCGCCATGGTATTGATATATTATGACCTTTTATTGATACAAATCTTGATGATGGACATTGTTGTGGACAGTTTGCTTCATCGTGAGGACTGAGCCAGTGACAGTCTATCCATCCATCGCATTTCCAACTATCTCCATTGCATTTCAAACTATCTCCATTGCATTTCAAACTATCAGGACATGTTCTACAAAACAATGTCGACGTCATAAAGCCAATGACCGACGTCATAATCCGATACAAAATATAGATTTGCTAGTCAGCAGTAAAGTTGAAATCAGTGTTCCGTGGGTTGAACCGAACAAGTCGATTAGGGGGGAACTTTATTATTTGCTTCATCTGCTTTTTATTCATTCGAAAGTAAGATGCGGTAGTGAAAGTAAGATTCGTGTTTTTGTAGCTATTTAATTTTATATAATAAATATTAAGAAAGGAATTATTATTTGGATTAACTCTAAAAAAAAGTGAAAGCAGCAGCAAGAAGTAACAAATCTTTAAACGAAGTAAATTTGCTCAAAGAAGAACCTCCCCGGTTCGTGATTTAACAAGAATAAACTTAAACGAGCTAACTTTCAAAGATCTAAGTTTGCAAGAACAAGCATTCAGCAATTCCTATGATTTTTGCATTATTGACTCAAATCAGTTTAGTAACCATAAAAATTAGAAATCTGAATAAATAATAACAATAAATAATAAGAATAAATAATAACAATTCTAACAATAAAAACAATTCTAACAAAATTGATTTGTTATCATAAAAATTAGGTTTATCATAAAAATTAAAATTGACTCAAATCAGTTTAGTAACCATAAAAATTTCAGCCATATTTGCTTATTATTACGTCATAAAAGAAAAAATAAATTTTTTGTCCCACTATTTAGAGGGAGGCAGTTGACTAGAACAGGGCTCTTCAAACTGGGGGTCCCAGTGGACATTATAGTGGCTCATTATAGTGGACAACAAGCAACATTATTAATTAATGCAAAGAAAATAAATGTCGTAAATTATAAAATTTGTTTGATCGAATTTGCTTTGTTTTGCAAATAAAAGATTATGAATTTATTTTGCTTCTAAGATTTAGGGATAGTGGTTTACTATCGCACTTCGTTTTATTTGTTGAGGATTTGTTTTTTTTTATTAGCATTTAATTAAAACATGTCGTAATGGTGTAAAGCGGACATTAGCTGTTGGGGCAAAACGGTCATACTAGTATCCTTAACTTGCAGAAAAGTATAGTAATTATATACCTATCTCAAGTGTGCTAAAGCCTGATAAAATTGACATTTCATTGCAATGGTTTGAAATTATAAAAGAACTACAAAACGCTTCGTCAGCTTTAACTTACAAGGACAATGATGTTAAAAAATGTCGTGAAGCAAGTTAGTTGGAAAAGTTCTAGCAGATTGAACATCTTTTGAAACAGTAATATATATTTAGTAATTTTCTGGAGCTGTGGTCACCAAAGTACGGCTTGCGGTTCGGATCGAAAATCTGTCAGGCTCGTCGAAATCTGACGCAAAGAAACTAAAATATAGAAAAGTATAAACCAGTGGTCACCAAGCTACAGCTGATCAAATAATTCAAAAATGAAACACTTTTTGAAAAATAAAATCTTTTTTACTCAGTGTCTAGAAAAGTTTCATTAAAAATTATTTATTGATTTTTTTGATTTTTTTATCTTGCTTTGTTTGCTGTGAACCAAATAATTGAATAAAATTTGTATAATTTTTGTCTTGTCTTTTTTCTCTCCAGACGCGCTTGCGTCTTGAAACAAGAGGAAAAAATACTGCGTCAGCAATCTCTCAATTATTATTATTTTAAAATTTATTTCATCTCTATATTTATCCTCCTGACTTGCAGGAAAGCGACGGAGGCGCCAATACTTAGGGTAAGCATTTACCCCGACCAGCTTCCGAAGATGCCTAGATATAGCTGTCCGCTTTAAATTTATAGAGATATGACTTTAGTATAAAACTACTTGTCAAGACCAACAAGCAGGGGAAAATTCCGTGAAGTGTCTTTCCCAAGGACACAATAGAATGAAGCGAGTAGGATTTGAACCGAGACCGTGTTGATCACAATCGCGTCTCTTTAACCACTCGACCACGCTGCCGATTTGAAGCAAAGACCTAATTTTGTGTGCATAACTGATTTGTTGAATACGATATTTATTAAATTGAAGTAAAAACTGTTTTTAGATAATTTGTTAGCTTACTGATAAGCTCTCCGCTTCTATTTTGACATAAAAAAATTTTGTTTAATTTTATTTTTATTAAATTTTAACTTTATTTTAATTTAAACAATTTTAGCTTATCATGGAAGTTTTATGAATAGACTACGGTTAAACTGTTGCAAAAACAGCAATTTACAATAATTTAGAGCAGGGGTCTCCAAAGTACGGCCCGCGGAGCTCTCTTTAAAAAACATATACAGTCACTTTGAACCACAGTTGGATAGAATTATGTCGGAAGTGCCCCAGTTTCATGTTTCTAATACTAATCAAGATTAATAAATAACTGGTTAAATATATATGTGTATGCAGTGACGGATATTCAAAGTTAGGGGCCCGAGGCAAGGATTTCCAAAAATTGGTGTTCTCTAAATAAAAAAAAGATCATTTCCTATTTCTATCTCGTATTTCTCTTTTTTTTTCCCAAAATCATCGTGATTTCTAAAAAAAAGGTCTTCACTTTGAATCGATCTCGTATTTCTGTATTTTTCTCCCAAAATCATGGTGATCTCTAAAAAAAGTCTTCACTTCGAATCGATCTCGTATTTCCCACTTTTCGTCCCATGACCTTCTATAGACACGGCCTTAAATTAGTAGGCCATGTTCGTCCCAACTTCATAATGACTTCTAAAAAACATACTGAGTAAAATGAAACTACATGCGATATTTTCAAGGAGACCCGAGGTAACTGCCTCAATAGCCTCACCCAATATCTACCACTGTGTGTATGGTTTACATTTTAACTGTGTACTGCAACAGATTTTTTTAAATAAACACTTTGTTAACATTTATTTATTAACTGTTTTTTACGAATTAAGTTTTGGCTTTGGCCCAGAGAGGTCCAAAAAAATGTATACACGGCCCCCTGCTCGAAATGTTTGGAGACCCCTGATTTAGAGAAACTATAATTTTATTCCAGTAGTAAGTTAAAAATTTCAATTTGCTTTGTAAAATTGACGCTAAAGGGTTACAACTAATTGATTAGATAAATTGAAGAATCCCTGATTTGAATTTAAAAAAGAAAATACTCACAGTATTTATAGTTGTTTGAAAATTTACAAAAATAAACAAAAAATGAGTTTTTGGAAGTAAAATTTGATGCAATTGAATTGTGAAAAATTTTGACTTTATTTTGACTTATGAACTGACTGAACTCATTAGAAAGACTCATTGACAACCCAAACGAACATAAATATGTAAATTTTATAATGTAACAAAGCTCCAAAAATTTTTCACTTTATTGACTTCAGCGGGCACCACTTATTTTAATAAGAGTAATCATGTATCAATGAAATCTGTCACTGAGTTTCAATGCTATCTATTATTTGCGCTTTTCCAAAAGTTCGATAACTTCTGTTGTAGAAAAAATTACAAGAACCCAAAATGAGCACGGAATATTTTTTCAAAACTGTTAAAAAATCTGAAACTGGTACCGTAAAACGGGGTGACAAATACCAACGGGGGTGACTAATACCACTGGTCAAAAAATGATTTTTTCGACTTTCGAAGTTAAAGTTAAGATTCGTTTTATTTTCAAATCTATGTTTTCATTCACAATATCTGAAAACTATCTCATTTTTGTTAAAATTAAAGCTACGAATTAACGCACAATTAAATGTAAAAATTTGAAACAATATTTGAGATACCTATCAAAGTTTCCAAGGTCAAATTTTTTAAAAAAACATAAACCAGTCAATGTTTTCACTATTTTTGGTATTTGTAAACCTCGCCATAGGGAGACAAAAGCTTTACGAAAATCTCTTCCTTTCACCTAAGTTAAGCTCAAATGATTTTAAGTTCTTCTTATGCTTTTTGCAGGGTACCAGGAAGGGTTGTGGAGTCGGTAAAATAATTTCCGACTCCAAATTAACAAAACTCTTCGACTCCGTCTCCAACTCCAAGTGATAAAAATTTTTAGACTCCGACTCCACACCTCGGAAAGTTTCTTCTCCTACTTCATCTTTAGAAGACATCTGAAAATATTTTTGACACCAAAATTCATAACTTTGAAAAATATCATTTACAATTCACGTATTAACTCCAAAAAAAAGCGTGGCATTTATGAGATCTTCTTTAACTGGCTTCGAAGTTAAAATTAAGCTTCATTTTATTTTCAAATCTATGTTTTTTAGATTTTAAAATTGAATGTAATTCTTCTAGATTACTTTGTAAAAAAATAGAGTTTCGGTAATTCTTTTGCATCTGACTACAATAGATTAAAAACAGCCGGCTCAAATTTGAAAAATTTTTTAAAAATTTGACCCTTGGAAACTTTGATATGTATCTCAAATATTGTTTCAAATTTTTACATTTAATTGTGCGTTAATTCGTAGCTTTAATTATAACGAAAGTGAGGTAGTTTTTAGATATTGTGAATGAGCCCCCTTAGGGGTCATTTATGGGGTGGGTTTTGTCACCCCAAACTGCATGAGCAAAAATGGGGTGACAAAAACCACCAATAAATTGAAGTAATTTTCTTCTCTTTATCATATTTATACAATATTTTTTAAGTTTAGCAAGCCTCATCACCCTGGTGCTGGAATTGCTTGCGCTCTCATCATGCCAAGATTGTATAAAACAAAACCTGATTCTCGGCTATACCTAGCAGGGCGACCTTATACCAGGGTTGTGGAGAGGAGTCGAAGAGTAGGTAGTTTGAGGGTGTGGAGTCGGAGTCGAAGAGTCGGTAGTTTGAGGGTGAGGTGGAGTCGGAGGGTTTTTAGTTACTGGAGTCGGAAGCCAGTTAAAGAAGATCTCATAGATGCCACGCTTTTTTTTAGAGGTAATATGTGAATTGTAAATGATATTTTTCAAAGTCATGAATTTTGGTGTCTAAAACATTTTCAGATGTCTTCTAAAGATGAAGTAGAAGAAGAAAATTTCCGAGGTGTGGAGTCGGAGTCTAAAAATTTTTATCACTTGGAGTTGGAGACGGAGTCGAAAAGTTTTGTTAATTTGGAGTCGGAAATTATTTTACCGACTCCACAACCCTACCTAATACCCTGCAAAAAGCATAAGAAGAACTTAAAATCGTTTGAGCTTAACTTAGGTGAAAGGAAGAGATTTTCGTAAAGCTTTTGTCTCCCTATGGCGAGGTTTACAAATACCAAAAATAGTGAAAACATTGACTGGTTTTGTCACCCCGTGCCGGGGTGAAAAAAACCACCACTGTTTATGACCCTACATGTCATGAAAATGCGATCACAAAATTAAAAAGTTTTTTAATTCAACAACATTCATCCTTCCCCCTAATCTAAAACTAATAACAGTCCAATTTACGCAAAGTTAAAGAAACTATGAACTAAAATAGCCATATAAAAGTTTTAAAATTTTTCTACGTAATTTTATGCTGTCAGCATCAAATTTAACATACAATTTAGGGAGAGAGCATGCTTTTTTTAACCATATTTAACACTTTGAATAGAAACAATTCTACAGTCAGGTAGAAATAATAATTTCAAAACTTGCTCATAAAATTTATAAACAATTTAGTACACTATCATTTTCGAGTTTGCAATTTTTTTCAAGAAACAATAAAAGCTAGTCTTCGGTAGTTTAAATGGTCGGCATCAAAGATAAGTTAATTGGGTAAATAAGGACAGTTTTAGGAGCTTTTTTTAAATAAAGTTTGCATGGCTGCGCAGCCGCGCAGCTAACCTAGAACCCCCGCGCAGTACTTTCGTTTTGCCGCGCACTGCATAAATATTGGCAAGACAAACTAAATACGTACTTTCAAGTAGAAGCAAGCTCCACACACTGGTGGATATTCAAATAGCTTTCATCTTATCTTTCAGTTTTTACTCCAAAAGTTATGGTGATTGCGAAAAAAAGGGTCTTAACTTCGATTTCATCTCCAATTTCCCTATTTTGTTCCCGAAATCAAGGTGTTCTCTAAAAAAAAAGGTCTTCACCTAGAATCGATTTCTTTATTTCCCAATTTTTGTCCCGATTTTTCGAGATTTTGTGCGTGGGTCAGTCAATAAGTAATGAGACTTTCTCAATTACTTTGGTGTTCTTGGAGTTATGCAACTGAAATTTTATGTGATGATTATGAATGGAGTTGTCATCTTATTTACAACAAAACTTGTTTATTTTCAGATTACTGTAGGTGTGACGATAAATTGAAATGACTACTAGGCTAGGAAACAGCTCATGCTTGGAACAAAGAGGAGTCATCAGATTTCTGTTGGCAGAGAGTGTAAAATCATGTGAGATTCTGTCTAGAATGCAAAGACAATATGGTCCTTCCTGTATGTCTAGAGCAAACTTCTACAAATGGGTGCAAGCATTCAAAGATGGACGCGAAAGCATTACTGATGATCTGAGAAGTGGAAGACCTGTGGATGTCTCTACCCCAGAAGCAGTACAGGCAGTTGAAGATCTGATCAAATCTGATAGAAGGGTCACTTTAGATGAAATTGCTACAAACTTGGACATCTCCCATGGCACAGTGTACGCAATTGTGCGTGAGAAGCTGCGTTTTTCAAAAGTCAGCTGTCGCTGGGTTCCAAAGATGTTAACGGATGATCACAAAATGCAGCGCCTGATGGCTTCCAGAGCATCACTACGCAGATACAGAAAGGAGGGAGATGTATTTCTATCGAGAATAGTGACAACTGATGAGACCTGGGTCTTTCATTATGAACCTGATCGAAACGACGATCAATGGAGTGGAAGCATGTTTCTTCCCCAGTGAAGAAAAAATTCAAATCTCAGAAAAGTTTAAGGAAAGTCATGCTCACTGTGTTCTGGGACAGAAATGGGCCGATCACTATCAGTTTCTTGGAAAGGGGCAATACTGTGAACTCAGAGAACTACTGTGAGCTGCTAACTCAAGTGAAAAAAGACATTAAGAACAAACGGAGAGGACTTCAATCAAGAGGTGTGATTCTCCTTCAGGATAATGCAAGGCCCCACACAGCAGCAAGAACCCTAGCCAAAATTGAAGATTTAGGCTGGAAACTTCTAACACACCCACCCTACAGCCCAGACCTTGCACCATCTGATTTTCACCTCTTTGGCCCACTCAAAGAGAGTATGAGGGGAATTCACTTCCAGACTGATGAAGAAGTGAAGGCTGCTGTGAGCAACTGGCTAAGGACCCAGTCCACGGAATTCTATGCCAAAGGAATAGACAATCTAATATCAAGATGGAACAAGTGTGTTGCAAAGGAGGGAGACTATGTTGAAAAATAAAAAAGCATTTTTTGATTACCAGTCATTGCAAACTTGAGTTATTAAAAAAGTCTCATTACTTATTGACTGACCCTCGTATTATCGAGGTTAAGACCTTTTTTTTTAGTGAACACCTTGATTTTGGGAGAGAAAACTGAAAGACGAGATCAAAACTCCTTTTTTTTTACTGAACATCAGTTTCTGAAAATCCTTGCCTCGGGTCACTAAATTTGAATATCCACCGCTGGTCACACGGCCTTTCATTCCGCGCACACAAAGCAAGATCTTAGAAGGAACGTTGGGGGATAAATATGAAGATAAAATAAGTAAAAAAAGTAATAATAATATACTAGAGATTGCTAACGCAGCATTTTTTCTCTTTCGTTTCGAGACGCAAACACGTCCGGAGAGAAAAAAGACAAAATAAAAATTATACAAATTTTATTTAATTATTAGGTTCACAGCACGCGATGCAACTACACATGGGAAAATACTTTTTTAATTATAAATAAGTTTTAATTTACATTAATTTACTTTAAATGGTTATTTTTTAAGAACTGATTTTTATTGGTGAGATGTCATGAATTTATGTAATAAAATCTTATTTGCTCCCTGCGTACAATTATATTTATTTTTGTTCAAACAGATTTTAAGGAGGACGACGAAGATGATTGTCATTCATTATGTTTCAAAGAAGACGATGCACATGATGAGATCAAAGAATGTCAAAAATATTTTTTCACGTTTCTCAAAGAATTTTTTCGAGACCAAGACCGGCAAATTTCGTGACCTACGGTTCGAGACCACGAGCAAAACCAATCGAGACCAAGACCGAAACCGAGATCGAGCTCGCAAAATTTTAATGCAAAGTTGCATTTTTATTAACAAATGTTTACTTTATTTCTTAAGCATGTTAAAATAGAACCTTACTCTATATTCTTACGTCATTACACAAGCCGTGAAAATTCCTTCAATTAGAACAGAAAAAGTTGCTTAAAAAGACAGGCACAAAACATGGTTAACAAATTCAAAAAGAGTAAAATATTCATTATCGTAAATTTTATCATTTGAAAAAAAATATCTATAAAAGAACAATCATGATTGTACTCTGGAGCAGTGCTTGTCAACCGGGTGTATCGCGCTGGTGTATCGTACGTCGGGGTACGCCCTAGGGCATACCAAAATTTTTCAAGGGCGTACCACCATGATGGGGCCTACAGGGAAGTACCAGATACTTCATTTTTAAGAACTATATGGGGCTTGATCTTTTCTAACATCGTAACATTTTTTTTCTTGCTACGATAGGTGTTCTGAAGGAAACAATAAGAAATAATTTTTCATTAATTTGAATTGAAATTTCGTAAGATTATCTACCCGATGTAAAAGCTGCTAATGCGATGTTTTCGCTAACGCTTTGTTCTTTGCGGTGTAATAATTTTGATTGATCGTTTGGAAATAGCCTTTATTTGAAGTATTATTACCAGGTGCTGGCGCTTAGAAGTGTAAATGTGTCATACTATTAGCGAGCGCTTATACACTTTAAAAGTGAAAATGTGTCATACCATTAGGCGAGCGCTTATACACTTTAAAAGTGTAGTTTGTCTGGTTTGGCAAAATAACTTCTAAATTGTACAAGTAACAATGTTAATCTAATATTGTGATTTATTTAAAGTTATTCTAGGTATTTGTTTAACATAAATGAAAATGGATATACGCAATTTCTTTAAGAATAGTGTGGTAAGTTCGAGTGAAGTACGTGTGAATGACGATATTAGAGAAACACATACAGCTGAGGACAATGCTGCACAAGTTACTAGAATTAACAATGAGACAGGTGATTGTTCTGTGCAATGGCAACTACTCAAAAGAGAAAGGTATGCAACGTAAAGAAACGCAAATGGAACGATAATTACACTGCTTATAGGTTTTATCGTACAAAAGAAGAAGCTTTGAACCCTTATCCTTCGGCGCGTTGTTTGTTTTGCACAGCTGTCTTTGGAAATACTAACCTGACTCCAGATCATCTCCAAAGACATTTGAAAATGCAACACCCTAGTCATCAAAATAAATCAATGACGTTCTTTGAGTCATGTCTTCAAAATCATTTAAAGCAACTATCTTCATTTGAGAATAATATGGCAAAAGAAAGGTTCTTGCTTTTCTTCAAATGGCACATGTCGTAATGAAAAGAAATCGTCCATATACTGAGTTGGAATCTGTAGTTATAAATTTTGGCAACCGCTGGTATAAAGTATGAGTGTAACCTTTCTGAAAAGACTTCACCCTCACGAGGGTTGCTAACCCTAGATAAGAAATGCTGGATTAATGTGGTGTAAATGTGTGAGGAGGAAAAGATGTCTGAGGACAAACTTTCAAAGTATTATTAAAGTATTTTTTATTAGATCTGTTTGCAGGTCAGTTCGAAACAGTGTCCACGCCACAAAAAAGAACCTGACTAGTACCAAAGAACCAAAGATTTTGATCACAGAATCTTTAACTAGACGAAGACTAAATTTCATATAAGAGGCAAAGAAAGTATTTAACTTTTCAATTATATAGCCTATGAAAAGTACAGTGTGCTGTGCCCACAAAAGTAAGAAACATTCTATTAAACTTCATCAGATATTTTAAAATTAAAAAATCAAAAATATGGCGAAAAAATATTGAACAAATTTTTGAAAACTTTTTATTAGTTTTAACATTTATCATATCAAACAACGTTAAATGACTTGATGAATAAATAGTAGTTCGAGCTCAAGTCAACAATTATTCAAATAACAACCTTTTGTGTTTTTACCATTTTAACGTCTTTTTTTTTCGGCCATATACATCTAAACTGTTCCTTTTAACCCTCGACAGGATTTCTTTTGGTGGATTTTTTGTTGCTAGACTATTTTTGGGTCTTACTTTTTTTTATTAAGTTTGTTGTTTTTTCACCGATGATTATGCAACATTCCTGTCATATGCCTCAAAAGTGTTCGTTTAAATTATTATAATTAATATTGCTTTTTTTCTCTCAATAGCAATGCGCTCTTTGAGTACCAATAGATTTTTTATTTTTATTAATTTTTAAGTTATATTTTTTATAACTGAGCGGTTTGTTTTAAAATACAGGGATTGTACAAAATTACCAACGCACGGATTTGTTCTATTTATTTGCTTTCCTAATTATTATTTGCGCGTGCACTCGCTGCCAGCGCCTTTTTGCTTTACACTTTAATTATCAGTTAGTTTCTTTCTCGATCATAGTTCGTTTTTGCGGAGTGTTCGTTTAATGCATGCTCGTTTGCGTTTCTTTCACTTCTCAATTTGTGAAGCGACCAGCAGCAATAATTGTTGGCGGCTGGTTGAAATCTGAGAAACTAAATTTGTGTACTAATCGTGACTGGATATACTCGTTTGTGTGTTTCCTGTTTCCCCATCAGTCAGCACCGACATGAACTGTTCGATAAGGCATGGGCTTTTAAATAGTAGTATCTGGACTGGAATTGAAGCGAAAATCTCAGCTATCGCCGACCAACATGAGGCCTAGAGAAAAAAAAGCGCGATCGCGACAGCCGTCGACCAACAAAGCAAAAGCGAACAATCGCGATTTAGAAAGGAACTGCAGCAGCTAAGTCATTTAATGTATGGAGAGTTGCACCAGAGACAAATAACTGAGTGAAATAAAACGCTGTTAAAAGTAAACTTGTGTTTTCACAACAATAGTTGGAAATCAAGTGAAAAATTATTCTATTTGTACAGTATTCCAGTTAACCGTAAAGGATATTACAGAAGCATTACTATTCAAAACTATCGTGTTCTATTCAATTCAAAACTATAAAATAGGTAGGATTCAAAACTATTCAAAACTAGAAATTAGGTAGGAAAAGTTAAAGTGTTTTTTTTAAGTAATATTCAAGTGTTTATAACGTAAAAATAACGTAAAAGTGTTTTTTGATTGCTATAACGTTAACACAGAGTTTGTTTAATGTAAAAACTGCGTCAAATATGCTTATTTGATAATCTAACTCAATTTTTGTAAAAATATCACTGTTATTATTAGTAGTTTACCATTAATATCATTATTTATTTGTTAGCGTTAATATGGGTTTTTAACTTCATTTTATATTTTTCTATTGTTGCTATTGATTTGAAAATAGGCATTTTCATGCGCAATGGTTAACAAATGTGCAGCCATTAACTGTCGCTCTGGTTATGCCAAAGAAAAGAAGGATTCCAATATCACATTTCATACTTTTTCATTTAATGATGA
The DNA here is from genome assembly GCA_963680785.1 of Diplosoma virens. Classification (NCBI taxonomy): domain Eukaryota; kingdom Metazoa; phylum Chordata; class Ascidiacea; order Aplousobranchia; family Didemnidae; genus Diplosoma; species Diplosoma virens. The sequence goes on from CAVMFT010000299.1 coordinate 17,475, forward strand.
AAAACTTCTTAAGCATTAGGTTGAAACAAATTGCAAGAAAAATTTCAATCCATCAAAGAATGCCAGAATTTGTTTCCTTCATTTTAAGGTAGAGGAAAAATAAAATTGGTAAAAAGAAGGTTGAAAGACAATGCATATCTTTTTATTTTTAACAATTTGACTCTTATTATATTTATAAAAGCATCCCCGCTCGTTCAGGTGTCGCTTCATGTTCTTCTCGACATGAAAATACAGCAGCCAGGCTGGAGAAACAATACGATACTTTTTAAATGCCGATAAATTTAAAATTTTAATGATCTTCTTGAAAAAATATTTAAAAAAATTCACCACCAAGAATATTTACTGCATCAAACTGATGTGGGAGTTAATTTGTTCTACTTATCATTACAACAACCTCTTTCCTTTAAAGCTTTAATATTTATAAATGCTGATCTAGAAGTGACCAATTACCAAAATCAGCAAGTGATGCCACCACTGCTTACTAGCACATTATTTTCGACAATAAAATAACTCTGATTTCACAAGTTAAAAATTTGATGGCACTGGCAAAAAATGAAAAGAAAGCGAAACGAAAAAGACCGAAAAATTTCTATTAAATATAAACAGATTGCTGAACGAATTTTTTCTTTTTACCAAAAATGACCAAATTAGATCTTTTATCCAGTTTGTGATAGAACAATTTCAACTAATTTTTACCAGCAAGAAGCAGAAAAAATATTTATCGGAATTACTCATGTCGTACGTTATCTTTGCCAGAAGTGCAAAAGCATATGAAAGGTTACTTGAGAAGCAAGTCATTATGCTGCATTTGAAAAAAAATTTGAGAAAATTACAATGAATTTAGATAAAAGAATCGGACTAGATGATGAAAGATATTTACAAATGCGATACTCACAACTAAATGTATTTGATCGGAATATAATTGTTATGATTGATGAAATTTATCTTTCTAAACGTATTGAAGCTACTGGGGATCATATCTTAGGTCTGACATATAACTGCGAAATTGCAAGCACAGCTTTGTGCTTCATGGTCTAGTCCAGTGATGGCAAGACTTTTCAGTTGGTGTGTCAAAAAAAATTTTTTTTGTATTTTTTTCTCATCGCGTGTCACTTTTAAATAACAGTTTTTTAATTTTAGGTATATTTATATTTTTTATTATTATTGTAAACTAAAGTGCTATCATCAATTAACATGACATAGGAGTTAATTATTATCACAACGCATTATAATGCTTGTATTCAGTGATGGATATTCAAAGTTAAAAGCCCGAGGCCAGGATTCCCAAAAATTGGTGTTCTGTAAAAAAAAGGTCTTTGATCTCGTATTTCCCTTTTTTTTCCCAAAATCATCGTGTCTCAAAAAAAAAAAAAAGGTCTTCACTTCGAATCGAGCAGCTCGTATTTTCCACTTTTCGTTCCAACTTAATAATAATCTCTAAAAAAACATCTGCAGCAAAATGAAACTATATGCGGTATTTTCAAGGGGGGCCCGAGGCAACTGCCTCACTCGCCTCGCCCAATATCCACCACTGCTCGTATTAAGGACCACCGAAAACTTCCTGTTAACTTTTCACTAACGTGTCAGACAAAATCTCTTCGCATGTCGCTAGTGACACGCGTGTCATAGTTTTTCCATCACTGGTCTAGTCATTTTCGAACGGATACTAACACATGGTCAGTATTTATCCGGCCAAAAATTTGAAAGCTAAAACTCAAAAACAATGCTTTAATAAAATTATGTATCTATTGTATCAAAAGATTTATTGCATCTAAATTATTTTCAATAATCTTTATTTAGTATGGATTTTTAAGTTAGTAGTCTGTGAAATATTTTGATAAAGTGAGCTGCGTCACTCAGTCACTGTAGTTAAATGCATATTAGCGTGTAACTTTGTTTGACCAATGGCGTGCGGTGACCCCTGAGACTAATCATGCAATTGGCATGCCAAAACCAGGTCATAAAATTCTGTATATTCACGACCAATTTTTGTCCTAGATTCAAGGTGATCTCTAAAAAAAAAAGAAGTCATTTCCTGAAATCATTTCGGGTAATGCATTTTTTGTCTAAGAAATGCAGTGATCTCTAAAAAAAAAGGTCATCACTTCTAACCAGTCTCCAATTTCTTACTTTTCGTCCTAAATTAACGGTATGCTCTAAAATAACACCAAAAAATAGGTGTTTGTCTCGCATCGGCCTCAGATTTCATCCGAAACAAGTAATATTTCTCACCGAATTCAAAGATATTCACCTCATCGCGTGAGAGTTCGTCATGCAATTCCTAAAATTTGGTCATGCAACGCATGACTTGCATGCCCTGACATATTTATAGCCAGGAAAAGACGGAAAAGATCATTTCTAAACTTTTCATTGGACACACTTGTCAGGAGATAAATGTCTGAATGAAGGAAAAAAAATTCAATTGATTGTCAAATAAAAATGAACGAAGATCTGGTGTGGGCTGGAAAAAGAACAATTGTATTGCCCATGGCTAATACGCAATTGTATTACTGCTTCATTTCAAACTCTGTCGATTAATGGTTTTCCTGACACTGACGCTGAAAATTTTCACTGATAGACTACTATCTGAGCTGAGTACAAAGTTACTAGACCAAGTAATAGCATCAACGAAGGCTTTTCTAAACTTAACGCCTGATAATAATTTACATGTTGTTAGGTTTTTTGTGATATCATCGTTTACTTTGTGCATTACTTGATTGCATCTCATCATTGATAAAAACTGACTGACTGTCGGGAGAAATTTGCACAAAAAGCAAATAAGCTAAAAATTTCATGTAAACAAAACTTTTTAAGATGCAATTGTACCTATGCAGCCTGTTAACAGTGTAAAACTATGCGGCCTGATAAAAGTTAAATTGAATTAGCTTTCATTTTTTAAGTTTTGAAAAACAAGTTTTTATAGAACTTAATGATTCTGCTTTTTGTATAAAATTTATGGGAATATGTGTTGATTTCTACATTGTTTCAACTGATTTAACAATTACTTTTAATATTTTCCCAAAACTAAGTTCTCTATAAAGCTTAAGTGGCAACGCGAGAAAGCAATATAAAACTTCTCCGAAAAAGCACAAGTTGGAACTGAAAATCAGAAATACAAGATTGAAATGATTGCAAAAATTTTATTTCTTAACAAACGTTTGAGCTTCAAGTACAACATCAAATTCATTTGAAAGTATTTTTTCACTTGATTTCAACGATCTAATTTGTTAGTTGTTAAATAATTTTTTTGCAAACGAAAAACACAATTCTTACCTGTTCACATCTTTCCAACTCAGGCAATCAGGTTTTCTATCTTTTGTAGAATTAAGTGAAATACATTGATAAAGATTGTCACGAACATTTTCACCTTCAATGCGAAGACTGCATTGAAACTCATCCTCGGAACAAGAACATTCTATTTCATCCGAACCATCTTCGCAATCTTTAATTCCGTCGCACATGTATTTTGTGGGAATGCAATTTCTCAATTTATTGCTGATAAATTTATAAGAACCATAATGAATTAAGAAATTTTAAAGTATTATAAAAGATTTAATTGTTAAACTGTATTTAGAATTCATTTCTATATTTATTGATACAATTTATAATATTATCTATCTTAAGAAAGTTATTTTAAAATATATTTTTTAAGCTATGTTTGCTTTTTGTCTCTAAATTTGTTGACATAATAATTTAAAAATAAATTGATTTGGCCCTGTTGATTGATTTAATTGTATTCTTTTCATTTTAAAACAAGAAAATCGTGACCCAAAAAAACCGAAATATTCCCAAGAACAAACATGAAGAAACTAAATGGTGCCCAGATGGTAGGTGCTTTTCACGCAGCCTGGGCCGTGAGTAAGTCTGCTCATTGATTCTAAAAATGACAGACCGAAATCGAACCTACCAAAACAAAAGGGTATCCACCCATTCCGATGTTCAGTGTGGGTCTACTAATCGGCAAACATCCTTTTCAGGATGAGGCAATGCTAGGATAAAACTGCCCTTTTCAGGGCACATTGCCAACAAGTTCTGAAGACCCACTATTCTTCAGCTGAACATCGAAGGCCTCACTGCAAGCAAGATAAACGTTCTTCATCACCTCGCTATGCAGTCTGAGGCACTCGTCATCCTACTGCAGGAGACCCACTGCACTGATGCAGAGAAGTTGGTACTACCAAACTACCAACTAGCTGGGTCTTCTTTAAGCAGGAAGCATGGCCTTGCCACGTTTGTCCACGAGCGACTGAGATACACGCTTTTGGATCAATCTCCACCGACATCGGAGATCGAGTGGCTGTGCGTGGGCGTTGATGGCTATAAAATAGTCAACGTCTACAAACCACCGCCAACGCGATTGCGAACCCTGGATCTCCGAGTGTTTCCCCACCCCTGTCTGTACGCTGGCAATTTTAACTGTCGTCATGCTGACTGGGGTTACAATGAAAACAGTCGGATGGTGATCGAGTGCTTGGCTGGCTGGGCAAGTATTAATTGTCTTGCCCTCCTATATAATGCCAAGGACGCTGCCAGTTATTATTCCGGCCGCTGGAACACTGGCACTAATCCAGATCTAGCTTTCGCTAGCGTAGGTCCAAACAGTCGCTTACCGGATAGATGTGTCCTTGACAAGTTCCCCAGGTCACAACATCGACCTTCGCTTATTACACTACCAAGGTTTGCTATGGCAGTGCCCAGCATGTCTGTTAAGCGATGGAACTTTCGCAAGGCCAAATGGAGTCACTACATTGCTTTGGCGAATAAATTCGCAAAGACGTTGCTGCCGCCTGATTCTCTTGATGTGGATGCGGCTTACCAGGACTTCTGTAACACCATTAACAAAGCACCCAAAAAGACTATCCCACGCGGATATCGAAATAACTCTATTCCGTGTTGGGATGCAGAGTGTGAATCCCTCTATAAAACCTTTCTGCAGTCTCCTCAGGGAGACGACTCAAGTTTGGCTGCTACAGCTCTGCTTGCCAAGCTTGACAGAAAGCGGAGGGATCGATGATCCGAAGCAGTTCGGAGCATTGACTTCTCACACTCTAGTCGAAAAGCGTGGAGTACTTTGAACAAACTTACTGGTAGGTCACGACACTCTCCTCGTCACTGTCCCGTTTCAGCCGATGCTATTGCATCTCAGCTGGTTAGAAATGGGAAATACGAGGCTGTTGATTGCAAGTGATCTCGACTTGTCTCTCAAGAAGTGTCTGACCTTTGGAGGGCCACAGCACCAGACGCAGTAAATATCTGTGACAATTTTTCACAGAGAGAATTTGCTGCTGCCTTTCAACATTTAAAACCAGGTAAAGCTCCGGGACCTGATTCCATCTGCCCCGAGCTTATACTTCATGCTGGAGCTGCTTTGAAGTCCTGGTTACGTGACTTCATTTCTTCCTGTTTGCGCCGACTCAAAATTCCCAAGATCTGGAGAAGAGCGCTTGTGGTCGCGATCCCAAAACCAGGAAAACCCGTAAGCGACCCAAAGAGTTATCGACCGATATCTCTGCTCTGTGTCCCCTACAAGATCCTCGAGAGGCTTATCTACGCCCGCGTTGAACCATTAATCGATCCACTGCTCCCTAAAGAGCAGGCTGGGTTCCGACACGGGAAGTCAACTGTAGATCAAGTTGTTCTTCTAACCCAGAACACCGAAGATTCTTTTGAGGCTAAAAAGAAGACCGGTGCCGTATTTATCGATCTGACAGCTGCTTATGACACTGTCTGGCATCGTGGCCTTACTGCAAGCTGCTGAGACTACTTCCGGATAAGCACATGGTCAAAATGATCATGGAGCTTGTCCGAAATCCAAGTTTCACCCTTACCAGTACGGGTGACAGCAAGCAAAGCAGGCTACGCCATCTTAAAAACGGTGTTCCTCAGGGATCGGTCTTGGCTCCCCTCCTATTTAACATCTATACGTACGATCTTCCTTCCATGATTTCCAGAAAGTTTGCTTGTGCTGATGATCTAGCATTGTTGCACTCTATTGGAAACTGGAAGGACTTGGAGGGGAGTTTAAGCCAAGACATGTCTACACTTTCAGCATATCTCCAGACTTGGGGGTTGAAGCTCAGTCACACTAAGACGGTGACGGCAGCCTTTCACTTAAATAACCGAGAGGCCAAACATGAGCTAAAGGTGTACAACAACAACGGTAGACTTTTACCGTTCTGTCCAACCCCTACTTATCTTGGGGTAAAACTGGACAGATCGCTCACGTTTCGTCATCATTTAGTGGCATTGCGCAAAAAACTATCTTCGCGCGTTACACTGCTCAGGCGACTCGTGGGCTCGGGATGGGGTGCTGGTGCTAAAACACTACGCATAGCCACCTTATCTCTAGTCTACTCAGCAGCTGAGTACTGTGCGCCAGTATGGTGTCGCAGTGCTCACACTCGTCTCATTGATAGTGTCTTGAATGACGCCTTGCGCATGGTTACTGGATGCCTGCGTCCCACTCCAACGGACCACCTACCTGTACTTTCAGGCATCCAGCCAGCTGAGCTTCGCCGAATGGGAGAGACACTCTCCTTGGCTCACCGTGGATCTCTGGACCCCGATCATATCTTGCATGGTCTATTAAGTGGGTCCTCAGATACTCGCCAAGTGAGATTAAGATCCAGACGGCCGTTTGTGCCAGCTGCGCGGAATTTATTGGATAACCTTGCCAGACTTGGCATCCGCGCTTCTGAATGGACAAATCACAAATGGAACGCGGAGTATTGTGAAAATGCTTCCAGGCTCCGTGCTTTTGTGCCCGAGACCAATGCCAGGCCTGTTGGGATAAGCTTACCCCGAGCAGCTTGGGTTAAGCTCAACCGCCTGCGGACTGGTGTTGGGCGATTCCATTCGTCCATGCACAAATGGGGTCTCGCTCCTTCACCGAATTGCGAGTGTGGCGCCTTTGAGCAAACCGCAGACCATGTACTAACAGCGTGCCCTATACATCGGGCACCACATGGAGCACGAGGTCTGACAGTTTTGGATGACGAAACTCGATGCTGGCTTAATGACATCACTGCCAACATCTGATTCAGGCAGTACAGCAGTCTGGGGTAGTAAAAGGATAAACCCTCGGCCCCAGTCCTGTTTGTGTCTGACCTGAAGTTGATACTCTCCAAACGACGACGACGATTTGTGCTGGTCGGTCGTAAAATTTAATTTGTGGCGTCTTTATTGCTTAGATAATTAGCACACAATCTTATTCAAAAACTGCCGGTCGTTTAGAATTCTAATGATTTTACTTTAAAAAAAATAATACTGCAATCATCCAATAAAAACTCGCTTGTTTAAATTCTGGAACTAAATAATAATCAAACTTTCTGACTCAGGGGCCAGACGTAGAATGAAACTTGAGAGTCTGGATGGAATTATGGAACAGAGCGAAAACAAACTTGGGAAGATCATCCGTGAACGGTCAATATAAAGTTTTGTTTTGTCCAGTAAAGTTGTTGTGGTTAACTTTATGTGATTTGCAACTATACCAAGATTTGTCAATGCTTGAAAAAATACTTTTTGCTCAATCAGGTTTGCCTAAATATTTAGTTTCTGATCAAAGTTTTGTTTCGAATTTATAAATTAATTAATTAATCTTCCGCAAAGATTAGGACCCATCATTATAAAAGTGATGATTTTACTTGCACTGCTATCTGTTCGAAATAGCAGATCATCAATTCTTTATTGAACCATATATATGAGTAATGAGAAACTTGAGATCAGTTTTAGTTTTGATTATTTGTGGCCTTGATCTTAAAATTGTGATGGTGGTTTCGAGGTCATGTGGTCTCGATCTGGCATTTTAAAAATTGGTCTCGAAACTGGAATTTTTAAAAATTTTTTTACTTGATGTGATAATAAATTTTTTCAAATTGATTTAAAATGAAACTCAATTGACCAGCTTTGTTTTAATTTTCAGTTGCAAAGGAACCTGTGTCCGAACTTCTTTAATTTCATAATTTTGCTGCTTTCTCACGTCTAATCTGTTAAAGATTTTTATTGTGATTTGCTCCATCTGCGCATGAACTGGATACCTGCAGAGGTCAATATTTTGTGTTTGAACCCGTCTGTACTCGTCGGTATTTTCGTATATGCCGATTCTACCCGGCTCATAACTCTTCATTTTTGCATACCTTCATCATCAATGATTAAAAGTTTTAGTACAATACAACAGCCTGGGGTAGTAAAAGGATGAACTATCGGCTCTTGTTTGTGTCTGACCGAAGTGTCCCTTAAAACGATGACAACGACGACGACAAAAGTATGAAAATATAAAAATCAACTTTTTATACAAAATAATGCAAACTCAAAATTAAAAATTTGCACCTTCATTTTTTTCAAAATTGTTTTGGCCCGTCTGTACTCGCCAGCTTGGGCCAGCAACCGAATAAAATAATAAGTAAAAAATTAAAGTTTCGCTCTGACTTCAGCCAAAACAAAAAATGTACAAAATTGTAGATCCTCTTTAAGTGCTGCCGTTAAATAAGCAATTAAGATTTAAGTTAATTAAACCAATTAAATTAAAACTAAATAATGCAAAAGAACTAGACCTACATTAACAAGATAGATTGTGTATGTTTTAATTTGAATAAAGCGGTAGGCAGAGCGGATATGGATTTATAAAGTTTAACTGCAGCAGTTAACTTATGGTTACTATGAAGCTTAAAAAGAAATTAAAATTTTTGTTTTGGATTTTGATTTAAATATATGACGTCATAAACAATATGTTTTGTATTAAAAATGATTAACTTTGCTTAAAAAAAATCTTTAAAGTTATTTAATAACTTGGAGCTGAATGTTTCTAAACATCGAGTTTTAAAACTTTTTCAAATAAAATTTATTTCTGACTCCAATACATGTACTAATATCCGTTATGTTAAGGATAAAATTCACGAGAAATTTCTTGAGAAAGACACAAGTTTAAGAAATCAGCCACAAATTTACAGGAATAACACGAATGCTTCCTTTTTTACAGGCTGCTATATCTACAAATAGTTTAACAGTTTTTTAACTACTGTGTTTTTGGGTACCACATAAACGCAAAATAAATTTCATTTATTCTCATTACTTTTTGCTTTAAAGTTAAGTCAAAATAAAGTTATAAGTGATTCATCAGGTAACTTCGTTTTATAAGCGTAAAAACTACTTTTCTTTATAAATCTATAAATTTAGCACTGGTAGACTAAAATTTGTTTAAGTTAGGTTTCGCTGATAAAGTAGTAGAATAAGCTTTGTAGGCCTTGCTTTTATGTATATATTAAACTTACTAACATTAACATTAACATTACTATATTTATTAAACTTACTATATTTGTGAGAGAGAGAAAGAGAGAAAAAAGATTGTTTTGGTCAAGGATAATAAGGCACTTAAAAAAAACAAAAAAAGTAATTGAATTTGGGCAGGGCCAGGCAGCATCAATGTTAAAGGTCTTGAGACCAAATTTTTGTGGTCTCGTTATTGGTTGTGGTCTCGGAGTGATGCGGTCTTGGTGTTGAGTTTTCGAAATTAGATTCAAGACTGGACATTTTTTGATATTTTTGTAACTTGCTGTGATTGTGATTATTTTAGCAATTTTATTAAGAATTACAATCAATTAATCAGTATTTTTTTAAATTTGAAGTGATAAAAAGCTAAGAGTCTAAATTTTTTTAATTTCTTAGTTTCGCAGTTTTGGCAAGTTTAATCCGATAAGTTTTTTTACTGTGAACTGGACAGACCATCTGCGAGAAGCTTAGTTAATTACAAAACAACTTTATTTTTATTGTTCCTTTTGACAACAAAAAAACTGGTAATGTATGTAATGTTTTAAGAATCAAGTAGAAAAACCTTATGTTTTTCCACTTGATTCTTAGGAAAACATCGGAGGCACTATATGAAGCGATTAACGCAACCTGCTTTCTCAGATACCAAGATAGTGCTGCCCAGGAAATTTTTCATTTTGGTTTTTTATCTTTTTTTATTTTGAATTATGACTAAAATTCGCTAAGAACATCCAGCAGAAAAATGTGCCATAAAATGTCTTTTCCAAAAGCACAACAGAATATGCGAGTAGGTTTTAACCCGAGAATGTATCAATTGCATCAATTATAATGCGAAGACATGTAGCCTATTATGACGTCATAAAGCAATTCAACAAGGAAAAGTATTGTGATAGTCACGAGCCAAAATTTTAAATTTTGTTTATAAATGTGAAATGTATGCGTTTACATAAAAACAACCCATTGATTTTTTAAAACACATTGTCGGCAGCGTGGTAGAGTGGTTAAAGCGCCAGGATCGTAACCAACACGGTCTCAGTTCAAAACCCACTCGCGCCATTCTGTTGTGTCCTTGAGGAATGACACTTTACGGCACATTCCCCTGCTTGGTGGTTTTGGCAAGCAGTTCTAAATTTAAATCATATCTCTATTAAATTTCAAGCGGACAGCAATATCTTGGTATCTCCGGAAGCGGGTCTGGGTAATTGCTTACCCTATGTATTAGCGCCTCCGTCGCTTTCCTGCGAGTCAGGAGGATAAATATAGAAATAAAATAAAAAAACACTTTATGCGGTGTTCAGTCTTGTAATAAAGATTGCTATGACTCGATTCAACTGTTATTAATTGCGAGTTTTTTAAAAAAGTCTTGACGTTAAGGATTAGGGTTAGTCTAACCCTAAGCCCTCTAATCCCACAAGTACAGTAAAAATAGCGTATGTCTACTTAAAAATCATCCAATAGTTACAACGCCAAGGCGCTTTGTCTACACTGCTTCAATGTCTCAGCCTGCACTCGAGACACAAAGGTCCGAGTCCAGTCCAAGACGAGACTTTGTGGTTACAATACTGAGACTTCGAAACACGTATCTCGCGACACCTCTCGAGACATCAGCTTCTTATTAATCATCTTTTACATCCGAGCCACTTTTAAGTCCCATTAAATTTATCCTGTTGTTAATACAACAAAAAACTTGGCAAATATTGAAGGGGTTGAAATGCTTGGAAAGATTAAGAATGATTACTCAAGAAATTATTGATTATATTATTCTGTTACTAAACAGTTATTAAATTACTTTTTTTCAATTATACGTGTTTCATGTCAACATTTTTCTTTCAAATGTTACGTAATTAATAAAAAATATTTGCTTGATTTCTTAAAAATGCTTTATTTTGGCCACAGCAAATATTGATTATTTTAATTATATTTCTTAAGATAACTGTGTGGTTCTTGGAAAACAGGTTTTTCTGGAATGCAGCTCTTGTTTGAAAAGCATTCCTTCATGAGTTTGTAAAAGTTGGTTAGAAAGAAATTAAAATGTTTGTATTGAATCTTGATTTGTATTATGACGTCATAGACAATAAGTTTTATGTTTAAAAGATTAAATGTGATAGAGAAGTGATTAAAGTCAAGTTAAAACTTATTTTAAGTAAAGTTAGGTTTAGATTTAGTAGTAATAACCTTATGCTTAGAATGAAATTGCTGAGAAACTTATTTACGGAGATACAACACAATCCGGATTGGACAATAAAGTTTGTGAATTTGGCATATTAACAATCGCTTATCGCATAACGCCGTCAAATCACGTGATCAAAAAAGTTAATTTAGCCTCATTTTACTTGCTTTAAGAGAAAACAGACTTTAAAAAATGAAATTCTTTTGATTTTTAATATCGAACTCACCAAAACTGTTGCGGTTTTCGTCTCAAAAAAATTATACTGTCTCAATGTTTTTCTTTAAACATAAGGTCTAGACCAGGGGTCAGCAACGTTTTCTTTCCAGTGTGCCAAGTTGTAAAATTCAATGTCAAAATATACGTTTGCGTGCCGATGAAAAATTGCGTTGTATAATCAGACCTGAGTAGGGTTACCAACTTTTTGTTTCGCCATTCCGGGACACCTTAAATACAGGGGCGTCAAACCTTTTTAAGCCGAGGGCCATTTTAGCTCATTAAAAATATTGGCGGGCCAAGCAAATGAGACAGCCCAAAATCGTAGTGATCTCTAAAAAAAAAGGTCTTCACTTAAAATCAGTCTTCGATTCCCCAGTTTTCGTTCCAAAACATTTTAAAACGTGTTTTTGAAAAATGTTCACGACGCCGTGTGCCGTATAAAATCACCTCGCGTGCCATGATTGACACGCGTGCCGGGGGTTGCCGACCTCTGATCTAGACCACTGTTTCCCAACTTTCTTTTGTCCACGTTCTACTTAATCAGTTCTAAAATCTAGATAAACCACTTCCAAGTGATGATGTAATACACCATATACTTTTGTAGTTTTGATTACTAAATAAAAATATTAGGATTATGGAGCAATGTCACCCAGACTTAATATGAAGACTTTGTTCTTTACTTTTGTCTTCATCTGATTTCGTAGTCGAATAGAAAGCAGAAACGATTGTTTGCTTTATAAATCTGTTTAACATTGCTCTATTTATGTCCAAAAAATCTAGTGAAAACCAAAAGAAAAAAGATCTTGACATTAAATCTGTGCGGCAGTCAAGTGTAATTGGTAAACCGAAGACAGAATGATGAATAAATTAAGTGTGTGATTACTTCATTTATATTTATTTGAATGCGACGCTAATAGATTACAAGAACAAAGATTCTGATTAACAAAACACTTAAAAACCAATTAGCCCTCTATGGGCCGTACGCCCCACGTTGGGAACCACTAATCTAGAGTAAATCACAAGACTGAACCACTGGCCTAAACTAAACATCAAAAAATAGTAAGTTTTTGAGTCAAGATGCTCCACAAAAAGTGTCACAAAATACAATACAAAAAGAACAAATACAGTAATTGGAGTATTTTAAGCAGGATTATAATTATAATAAAATGATATTTGAAATGCAGGGTTGATAAAATAAGTGATTCAAAATCGATGAAAATTAACAGTCAAAATGACTAACTTTTAAAATTACATTGATTTAAATTTTTATTTACACTCAGTTTAGAAGCAATCAGCAGTTCTCATACAAGTAGCCATTCTAAGGAGGCAAGACTGAACCATAAACATTGCTGTTACTAAATTCTTAGAATGAATCTAGTCCACAATGATATGAACGTAATTTATCAACTCTTTCTATAGGTGCTCTAGCAAAAGAAAGTAATTTAAAGTCTTTTTTTCAGGGCCATAACAGCAAGACAAGACTGTTATTGATTACTATTTTCATTAAAACAAGGCTCCTAGCATTTAGTCACCCTGTTAAATTTACTAAGCAAAATTAATTATCTGGTAAAAATTCCATTAAGTTAACAGCAATCAGTAAAAAAGTTTGTTAAAAATATTCCCGGAATTTGATGTTTAACTAACGGATAAATTTGAAAAAGTTTTTACAACTATATTTTGGGAAAATTAAATTGAACAAAAAACAAAATTATCAAAGGAAGTTAAGCGTAATTGTTCTTTGTCAATTTAACTATGATAGAATTCCTCTTTTCATAGTGATAGAGATGCTTGTTTAATTAAAATGTAACCTTAGATTACTATTAAAAAAATAAAAATTTATTGTATTTGGAATAATTATTTAATAATTATATAATTAAAAACGATTATGATTATTAAAAACAAATTATATTTTTGTAAAATTTTTTCGGTCTCAATCTCGGTCTCGATTGTTTCTAGTCTTGATCTCAAATCTTTGATAAGTTGCACTTTGAGAAGCCCTAATATTTTTTTATTTTTTTAATACTTATATTTATCCTCCTGACTCGCAGGAAAGCGATCCAGGCGCTAATACAAAGGGTAAGCAATTACCCCGACCTGCTTCCGAAAATGCCAAGATATTGCTGTCCGCTTGTAATTTAATAGATATGTATATCTTTCAACTATATCTAGTGAGTTTGTCATTTACTTTGTTCATACACGGATATATACTTTTTTTATGCATTTTGGTAAAAGTTCTTATGCCCAGAAGAACTTATAAACATTATCAAGCACATTTAATAGGATGGAAAAATTACTCTATATTTTTTGACAGCTACCTTATCAAGACAAATAAATAATTTAAATTTTTTGCATTAATATATAAAAATCAATCTTGGCCTTCGACTCAGTAAGTAATTATTTTGCTTTTGCTTCTTGCTTTTCCCTTGATTACGCCACACGTCTCGCCTTCTGATCACTCCACCTTACTACTTTATGACGTAACAATGGTGCAACGACACTTGACCTTTTCTTGTTTTTGATTGTCAATAAATATTATTGTAAAAAAACAATTTGGCTTTTGTGCTTTTGAAATTGTTACTGGAAAATAACCCAATACAAAATATTTTACTTATAGTGCTAAGCACACGATAGGTCGCAAAATGGCACTATACAAAAACATCAGTTAACATCAGCTTTTATTTCATTATTACGATGAAATAATGACTGAACGAATTTGTACACAATAAATGAGCTACACTTTAAATTCAAGTGAACTATATAATTAGTTTAGTAATATATTTTCAGTGGTGGGCACCGTACTTTTACTCGGCACTTTTGAATAATCCAATTTAATAGTTATAACTATTAACTTCTCTGTCATACATTGAATTTCAATTGACATTCAAAAATAGTGTAATTCAAAAATAAAAATAAAAATAAATTTCAAAAATAGTTTTTTTATTACTATTAAATTGGATTATTCAAAAGTACCAAGTAAAAGTACCGCGGTACTTTGTGCCCACCACTGTATATTTTGGCATATAAAATAAACATTACAATTGTGGCTGAAATCGTCACACATCAAGTTAAATATATAAACAACATATGTATATTTTTTATATTGCGATATCTTATCTGTGTTTCTTCTGTAACTTCTCTTCTAATTCGTGAACTATAGGGAAGCTATCCGAGCTTTCCCCAACCATACCGCTGGCTTTTACACACGTCTTATGGTTTTATACTATATACTGTATATTAAGGTTGAAATTTCGATATATTAAATTATCACAGGCTTCCACATGCCAACGATCACAATTATTTACTCGACGATGCAGCCAGGCAATACAGCCAAACGGTGCAATCACAAAACGAAATTTTTCCAAGTTTCGCTTGCGATCTACAAACTCACTCTTCAAAACTACAACATTGAACCAAATCACCGAACCACTGGATCACTAAACGACTGAAAGAATATAAATTTACCAAGATCTCAATTTATAGTGTGTTCGCCACGTGTAAGTGAACCAATTAAATTTCATTAGAATCACTGCACGAGATCCGCCGATAAGTACGATCATTTTCACAGGGAGCACCGCCATAAAACAGAGACCGCAAACAATAGAATTAATTAAGGGACTTTCAAAAGACTTCTATACAGTTAATTAATTTTTTTGAATTACATTGCGAGTTCTATGTTAGTTTTTATGATTTTAACAACAGCTAAGGAGCGTCTGAAAAGCAACCTTGATAATTCTGGAAAAGCACGATAAAAAAATTAAGAATGAGATGTAGTCCTATAATATAATAAAAAGTAGTCTAGTTTAAATAATCAGGTTGCCATTATAAATAAACTTTTTATGTATGAGTCAAAAATTTATAATACTTTAAAAAATAGAAAATATTGTATAGGGCTCCACCAAAAAATGCGAATATAATTTAATTTAGTAAAAACCTAACGCAATTGTATTCATTCAACATCGAGCTACATAACGTAACTTGTCTCCATTCTTTAGAATTAGCCTACTGTTTTGTAATAGTACTATTATTAAAATTGAGTTTGTTTTGAGCTGGCTTAATTCAATTATATCAGTGAGCTTCAGTGTCCCTCTAACAAAACTGTATACTGCGCAAAAACTTTTTTTTGCAAGCATGAATGATTAGAACAGTGCTTTTCAATCTTTTTTGTGGCGACCCAAACGCTAAACGAAAATAAAAAAAAAGATTTGATGATCCAATCGTTTTTAAAGACTTTATTGCAAGCATAAAAAATGAACTAAATACAAGAAATTAAACTTTCTGTCTCAGATTTCTCAATTTTGCCCCTAAAAGTACTGATATCTAAAAAAAAGAAATAAAAAAAGTGCTCATTTTGATTCTCGGATATCTTGATTTCTGTACCTGAAAAGTAGAGATATCTAAATCAATAAAACCACTATCGAATCACAACAAAAAGATTTAATTTTTACACAGCTACAGTCGTCGGCGATCAAATCAAAACCGCATTAGCTGTATAAAGACAAAATAAACATTATTTCAATTTTAATTTTGGCATGTTTTCGTGCGCGACACCGAAATTTTACTGCGAAAAGAGGCTCGTGGCACTGCGCCTTACCCACATGGTGTACCTTGGAGAAAACACTGATGAGCTTAACTCGCTTATGTTGGTATTTAATATTTGCGTTTACGATTAGACGAAAAAGCTTATGCCACTGCAAGGTGCTCCAAAAAGCATAATAGGTCTACTTTACTTTTTAAAGTACTTTTGAAAAAGCTTTATAGTAATCGTGCTTATAGTAATCTTATTTTCGCATTACAAAAACCTTCCCATAAAAATTTTTTGCCTACGCCACAGGTCGTACCCGAATTTTAATTGATGACCTTATTCTTGGTTCTTCAAATAGCTTTCCGGAAAAAATTTGAAGTTTCAAAAACGAATAAAGACTTTTTTAGTAATGTGCTCGTCATGGGCAAGTTCTTATGATCTTAGAAATGTTTTTGGACAAAGACTGAGAAACTGTTTGAACTGTCTAAAACTCAGTGAATAAAGATAGCAAAATTTTCATTTTATAGAAAATTTTTGGATCTCCAGTTTAAAAACAGTGTCCTAGGTTTTGACTTACTCAAAAGCAAGTTTCTCTTGTATAAACTTTAAAGCCGAAAATAATCTTGGCATCTCCGGAAGCAGGTCAGGGTAATTGCTTGCCCTATGTATAACGCCTCCGTCGCTTTCCTGCGAGTCACGAAGATAAATATAAAGATAAAATAAATGCATAATAAACCAAACCTTGGAAAGTTTCTGAGAAACTATTTTGAATTTTGTTAAGTGCTCCGTAATAAAACAAAAAGAAAATTTAAAAACAGGTAGCATATGGCGAGTACCTCATTTGCCTAATTTAGTGTTTCCCAAACTTGTTTGTCCGCAAACCAAGCAAGTTTATTAAAGATACCATGCAATTTTTAATAGGGATATATCATAAAACTAATATTAATGATTTTTTACCAAAGTAAATTATTATTAAGAAAAAAATAGATCTACAAAAATTCAATTTGGATTTTGAAGAGATAATTTATTCAAACCAGGGATTTCCAAATTTTTTTAATTTACGGATCCTTTTTTGCTTAATTTTGATTGAAATATAATTTGGTGGACCCCCCATACAAAAAAATGTAAAAATTTTTCTAGAAACGAAAATTGAAGACCTTTTTACAGTCTTCACTTCTCTGAGGGCTAGCATATACAAAATTCCTGGCTCAAATTAAGTTAAAGACTAATAAAAAACAGTCATTAAAATAATAAACTTGTAAACTACTCCGAAATTTTCTTTCAAATTAGAGTGAAGTTCCTTTGTCGGTCTTTGACAATTAAAGACACGAACTTTTGGCATGGTAGTGGTCAGAGTATTGAGGACCAAAAATTAGGTTGCCTTCACTTTAGTTGGTAAAAGAATTCGGGGAGTAAATGTCAATTGTATTGATTTGGTGACCTTTGTTTCGGTCTTTGATGCACGGGTTGTTTTGTTCACTAAGTTGTCTTTTTTATTCTATGGGGATTTTTTAGGTTTAGGGATTTGGGGTTAGAGTTAGAGTTAGGATTAGGGGTTAAAGTTAGAGAGCGTTAGGGTAATAAATGTACTTGTCAACTACTGTACTCTGTACTTGCAACTTATACCGTGATAAATCAACAACAATCAACAAACAAAATGAACCATCAACATGTGTAATATTGTGGTGGATTATACCCTGGATTATACTCATTATTATTATATCTTTATTTTTTAACTCCTGACTCCCTGACTCACAGGAAATTATCGGTGCCACTATACAAAGAGCAACTGTCAAGCTATTGCATTGACCTGCTTTTGGAGATGCCAAGATATTGCTGTCCGGTTGAAATTCTTTTTTTAATATTTTTTATCTTTACGATCGAAATTTAGCACTGTTTACTAAGGCCACCAAGCAGGGTAAAGTGCCATAAAGTGTTTTTCTCAAGGACACAACAGAATGGCGAGAATAGGCTTTGAACTGCGACGGCTTTAATTACGTTTGCCGTCAATCACAGCGCTATTAACCACTCAAATACGCTGCCGACAAATGTAAAATAAGGTGAAGATCATTTTTTTGCTTTTCACTTTTTTGTAACCCTAATTCTCTTTTAATTAAATAAATTCTTCACTTTATTTTAACAGTTTTTAAGCTGTTTTAGTGCTACTATGAAGCTTGAACGATTATTCTTCGTGGAGGATTTTTAAGCCCAACCCTTCCCCTTTCCGCGCATGCGCCTATGGATTCATTGATCACAACTTTTTTACCGGTTATTAATCGGATCCTAGGCAGCGTGGTCGAGTGTTTAGAGCGTGGTGATCATGATCGAAAAGGCCGCGTTTGAAAACCTACTCGAGCAATTTTGTTATATCCATGGAAAAGACACTTTGCGGCACTTTCCCCTGCTCGGCGGTCTTGGCAAGCAGTTGAAATTTTAGTCGTATCTCTATAAAATAAAAAACTAAACTAAAAATTTTAACCGGACAGTAATATCTTGGCATCTCCGTAAGAGGGTTGGGTTAATTGCTTGTCCTAAGTATAGCGCCTCCGACGCTTATTCTGCAAGGCAGGAAAATGAAAATACAAATGACAACAAAAAAATAAACAAACTATAGTGTTGGGCAAAACTTTGTGACGCAGAGGACCACCATCTCTTTACTTTTATAAACAATCGCAGGCCATAATGAATAAATATATAAATAGAGTGTTCAAATTATTGCATACATTAATTTCATTACAGCAAAAACTTGTTTGCTTCATTTAAAAAAAGATACTTAGTATCAAATAATAAATTTTTTTTGGAGGAAGGGTTTTGATCATTAAAATTAAAGACAAAACAAGTTTTATCACTGTAATATTGTATCGATTGCGGCCCAGAAGATACTTGCAATGAAGTAGTAAAAAGCTAAGACTCGAGCTTCTTAATTTTCTATTTTATTTTAAGCATGCTTAAATTGCTAATAAGACGAAATAGAAAAGGAGGAAAATAACTAAAAACTACTTTGATTAACCTACCCAAAGATAGACTAACAATAAACATGGGTAATACAGAAAAAAAACCAGCAAGTTGTTAAGCAGCTTTTACTCGTTTGTATAATTCGTTATTATTTCTAATCTTTTTTCGGTAATTAATTAGACTAATTTTATTCTACGTAAACCTAACATAGCCAACAAATACAACAAATACAACACAACAACACAGTTAACCGAGCTAATCAAATATTTGAATGAAGTTTTGGTTCTGAGTATATTCCACTACGGTAAATTCCACAACGGCACAATCCAGCAAGTTAAATTCCACCACGGTAACCTATATTCCATCAGGGTATAATCCACCATGATATTACACATGTTAATGGTTCATTTGCTTGCTGATTGTTGTTGATTTATCACGGTATAAGTTGCCAAGTACAGAGTACAGTAGTTGACAAGTACATTTATTACCCTAACGCTCTTTAACCTTTGTATGTAGAAGCTAATTCTAACTAAAAATTATTGCCAATCTGTATACAGTTGTATTAAACGAATTTATTGCAGAAAAAATGTAGAAAGGTTATGAAGGAATTACTGAAGATGTAAATTAGAGTATCAGCAAAGTTCGTGGCACAAACGTGATATCAATACAATAAAGAGACAACCGAATGACAACCGATATGACATTCGATATAACTACCGTTGTAACAACCGATACAGGGCAGTTGGCTACTGAAACAAGAGAAAAATCTCTATAAAAATCCAGCCGCCAACTGTGTGAAAATTATTATTTATCAAAACCAAAAAAAAAATGTAACTTGACTTGAATACAAAAATAAATGACAATTATTACCTTGTATGAAGCGGGCGACTCAGTTATGAAACCAAAAAGTAGAAGCCAATACTGCTGCAATTTAAAACCTTGCTACTAGCAGCTACATGTCATCCGAAAAGAATGAAACAAGAAATTTTGGGCTATTTACGGCATTCCAAGCGGACGCACGAACGCTACGCTGTATAATAATTAATTTTAATGCGGAAAAAATGAAATTAACGTTCTCTAACCTTAACCCCTAATCCTAACTCTAACTCTAAACCCAACCGCCTAAACCTAAAAAATCCCCGTCGTAGAATATACAGTGTTAGATTTTACCTACAGTATGATGGAATATACTGATGTGGAATTTATTGGTCAAACAAGTTTCAACTATTTTCGTAGTGAGCGTGAGCGTGGTTTTTAAAGCGGGTCGTTTTATGATGCAATCACACTTGAATAAAGCTCTTTTCAACGTGATAAAGATGCTTGTTTAATTAAAATGTAATTTTAGATTACTATTAAAAGAATAAAAATTTATTGTTTTTGTAATAATTAAAAACCAATCATAATTTTGTAAAATTTTTCGGTCTCGATCTCGGTCTCGGTCTGAACGTTTGTGGTCTCAACTACATCACTGTTCGATAAAGTCTGTTTTTTTAATTTTGTTAATTCACTTTAGGTTACTATTTCCATTTCTCGTTATTACATGGTTCTTCATGCACAAGCGTGGTTTTCCAAGGGAAAAATTAACGTAAAATTAGCCTACACATGATGGGTTCGCACAAAAATTTATTTTTTGAAATGGGGTGGCAGAACAAAAAACTTTGAGAAGCCCTGATATTTTTTTTATTTTTTTTATCCTTATATTTATCCTCCTGACTCGCAGGAAAGCGACCGAGGCGCTAATACATAGGGTAGGCAATTACCCCGATCTGTTTCCGGAGATGCCAAGATATTGCTGTCCGCTTGTAATTTAATAGATATGTATATCTTTCAACTATTTCTAGTGAGTTTGTCATTTACTTTGTTCATACACAGATATATACTTTTTTATGCATTTTGGTAAAAATTCTTATGCCCAGAAGAACTTATATCGTACTATGTCAATTTATATAAACTATTTCAATAATAGAATTAATAAAAATCGTAAATATTAGCTTTTTTTATTGCTTTCAATAACCTTTTTTTGTATTAAGAGGTATCAGAAATGTCATCGATTACAAGCTTGTAACCTCTACTGAACTAATTAGTTCATTTCCGGTAAAATTGTTATTATTAACACTATCGTTAATTTTTTTTAAACTATCTTATTTAAGTCATACAGACGCCATATAGCTTCCAAAATAATTTTTATATTGCAAAACAATAATTTATGTCGTATAGGGTTAAACCGAATTTAGTTGATGTAATGCAAAAGTATTAAATGCATAAATTCCCTCTCTAATATCATAAACTTCCTCTATCTTTTTTATCCTTTTATTTAAAGTGTCTTTCCCAAGAACACCACAGAATGGCGCAAGTGGGTTTTGAACCGAGATTGTGTTGATCGTTAGCACGGCGCTTTAACCACTTGACCACGCTGGACTCCTCCCTCTCTAAAATCATGAAATTCCTTCCTGAAGGCACTCACATTTCAAAACCTGTCCCACTATTCTGTTGTGTCTTTAAAAAAACCTACGGCACTACCCCTACTTGGCGGTCTTAGCATGCAGTTTTAAACTTTGGTCATATCTTTATAAAAACTAAATAACCAAATTAAAAAATTTTTGACATCTCTGGAAGCAGGTCGGGGTAATTGGTTGCTCTATTTATAGCGCCTCCGTCGCCTTCCTGCAAGTCAGGGAGATAAATATAAGATGATATAAAAAGATAATAAGTGCCAAGAAGCCTCGACCTTTGAAAATTCGTGAGAAACAATTTCGAATATTGTTAAGTGCTGCTAAATAAAAAAAAGAAAATAAAAAAGCAGATGGCCAATGGCGACTGCCTCAATCGTTTAACCTACTGTTTCCCCACACTTGTTTGCACAAACTTTGAATAATTTCTTTGAATTGAATTTGACTTTGAACAAACATTGAATTAAACACAAACTATATTTATTTCCCCACACTTGTTTGCACAATCTATGCACAAACACAGCAATACATTAAGAGTCACAATCGACAACATTTTTTGTATTATTTACATTGTGGTCAGCAGGCTAGTTATGTTTTTTCTAATCATAGACACTAAAAGATTTTTGGGGAGAGAGGAAGCATTTTTTACACGGTACTTTTTAAGTTGAAAAAGTATTCTCCACAAACGCAAACTTTTGCTAATTGGAAAGACTTTTTACTTGAAAATTAGGTAAAGACAAAAAAAGTTCTTTATTGGTATAATTCGGCCGTGGTGTTTCATTCACTTGGCCCCCGAATATTTTTGATAAGCCAAAATGGTTCGTGGGTCAAAAAAGTTGAACACCCCTGTCTTAATTGAAGATTTTTTTATTGGTGTTCGCTTTGCATTAACAAAGATTTTTAAGTAAAAGCATTTTTTTTGTGTTCAACAAGTTTTCTTGTTTAAATTTTTTCCGATACGCTAAAATTTGCGTTTGTTAAAGGCGCTTTTTCAAAGAAAAAACTGATTTTTTTAAATGTTATCTTCCATATTAAATTTGTCACTGTTATTTGCAATGCGACATTTCAAAAAAACCTTCGATGACCACCTGGTTGTCTAAATCAAAATTTTATAAACTTTATTAAATTTACTGTTGTTCGAGATTATATAATCATAGATACGGATCTGACGCAACGCATTTGTCCACCAAAATCAGAAAGTCACTATTTTCTTTCTAGTCTGCAGAGTTTCAAAAATGTTTTTGGAAAAGGGAACAATTTTTGCTTTTTCCCGTGTTTTTCCCTTTTCCGGTTTTGGAACCCCTGTTGGTAATATTGCTTTATAAGCGCTTACTATTCAATAGCTGCCATAGGTTTGCGGACTATCAAATTGACATCAACATTTTCAAAACTTCAGTGACTTGAATTAAAATTACTACGTAAACTTTATTTTTCACTGCACGAAATTAAAATTAAAAGCCGAAATTCTTTCTACAGCATTAAATGTAAACTTGTTGAAATTCTGTATTGAATTTATAAAAAGTCAAATTTACATTTTGACCGGGAGAAAAGTTGACAGAGACGAGCACTGGTTCGCGGACCGGCAATTTAGAAACACTGATCTAACTCATCACATTATATTTTGTTCATCAAAACTTATTTACAGTAGCTACACAACTTTGTAGCGGCATTTTGACTCGATCTTAAAAACCAGTATTATTAAATCATACAGTAAATGTTGTATGAGAGAGATTTCAAGTTGGTCGAAGCTTACTTAAATCAGAGCTTTTCAACCATTTTAACATTGTGCCCCATTTTGTGGCTCATTTTTTACTGAGAATTTGTCATACGACCCACAATAAGATATGGTGAAAAAAACAAAAAGAACACAAGAAATTTACTTTTTATGCAGAAGTTGAGCTTGTTTGTTTGGAGATCAAGTCGAGGTTTGATAGGAAACAAACTTACGCACAAAGTAACATTAAGATTAACAGTTTTAAGACTATCTTGTTCATTGTAATTCTTGTTGAGAAACCCGATTCACACATATTACGTATTATCACCAAAATATTTTCTTGTATGACATCATAATAATTCTATAATTTAATTTATTCAATTTAGGAATTTAGTCGCTTTAATTTGAAATTAGACAAGCTAGTTTCGAGTATATTCTGTGTTATTAAAAATAATCATGTGTGTATGCTTTGAGATTTAAAATTAAAAAAAATGACTGCAGTTGAAGTTAACGTTTCTAACCCAATGAGGACTTGAGTTAGAGCAAAACGTTCGTTTTTTTTTGTAATTTGAAATCAAGGCTTCAAAGCTCGCAACAAAATATTAAAATTAATTGCTCAAAACGTTGGTTTTTTTATTGTAATTTGAAATTAAGGCTTCAAAGCCCGCAACAAAATATTAAAAGTAGTTGCTCTACTTATCTTAGCAACTTTGCTGAACTTGCTGTCGGCAGCGTGGTCAAGTGATTAAGGCGCCGTGCTTATGATCAACATGGTCTCGGTTCAAAACGCACTCGCGCCATTCTGTTGTCTCGTTGGGAAAGATACTTCGGCACTTTCCCCTGCTTGGTGGTCTTGGCAAGCAGTTCTAAATTAAGTCATATCTCTATTAATTACAAGCGGACAGCAACATCTTGGCACCTCCGGAAGCAGGTCGGGGTAATTGCCTACCCTATGTATAGCGCCTCCGTCGCTTTCCTGCGAGTCAGGAGGATAAATATAGAGATAAGATAAATAAATAAAATAAAACTTCTAGGTACAGTTATTTCAAAGTTTTTTGAAAGCAAAAATCCTAAACACACTCGTAAAAATCTACGCTCGAAGTTAACAAACAGCTTTTAGATAAATAGAAAATCAACTACAGCATGATCTATTTTCTATAGGAAGAATAGAAGTCTTTAATAGTAATATCTATTCTTGAATTGAACCAGGCTATAGCAGTTTCATGCTCAACGATAGAGATATAAAAAGGACGAAGAAATCTGCTTATTTTTTGAATCTTTACAAATTCTCGGCAGCGTGAACGAGTGGTTAAAGCGGTAGGCTCGTGACCAACACGGTCTCGGTTCAAAACTCACTGGTGTACTTGGAAAAGACACTTTACGGCACTTTCCCCTGCTTGGTGGTCCTGGCAAGCAGTTCTAAATTACAGCCATATCTCTATTAAATTACAAGCGGACAGCAATATCTTGGCATCTCCGGAAGCAGGTCGGGGTAATTGCCTACCCTATGTATTAGCGCCTCCGTCGCTTTCCTGCGAGTCAGGAGGATATATATATAAATAAAGAGAGATAAAATAAAATAATTCTATGTTTAAGCTTGGATTAGCAAGCATAGCAAAATATTGGGTATAGTCATAATTGACAACATTCTTTTTGTTATTTACATTATGGTCAGCAGGTAAGTAGTCTTCTTTGTAATTAAGGGCGCCTGAAAAATTTTTAGCTAGAGAAAAACAATTAAAAAGAAACCACAGCAAACGTAAAATTTATCGTAATGGATAAAATATTTAGTAGAAAATTGTTAAAACAAAAAAAGTTCTTCATTCGTAAAATTTAGCCGCAATGTTTTATTCAATTGGCTCGCGAATATTTTTGATAAGCCAAAATGGTTTCGGTTCAAAAAAAATTAAACGTCGCTGTCGTAAGGAAATTTTTTTAGTGGTTTTCAATTTGCATTAAAGAAGATTTTTAATTTGTAACTCAAGTGAAGAATTTTTTTTGTTTTGAGGAGATTTTTGTGGCAAAAATTCTATCAAATGCGCTAAAATTAGTGTTTTTTGGGGGTGCTTTTCAACAAAAAAAGTGAGTTTTTATAATGCTGTCCTTAACATTAAATTTGTCACTGATATTTGCTACGTGGCTCTTTAGAAAAAAACGTTTGGTCACTTTTGGTTTAAATCGAAATCTATAAATTTTTTTGATTTAATTTTGATTGAGATTATATGACCATAGAAACGAATTTAATTCAATGCTTCTGCTGGGCGAATTTCTAAGGACCTTCTCCCCGGTTTACTATGTTTTAAAAAAATACTGATAAGAGGACAATTGTTTCCCCGCTTCGGGTTCTGGCACCCCCTATCGTAACATTGCTTTTTCATGGTCGAGTGTTAAGGGCGCTGGGATTGCGATCAACATGGTCTCGGTTCAAACTTTATGGTTTTTAATCACCTTTTTGGGTCTTCAGCTATATTTGAACAAAAAAATTTAATTTTTAGTAATTATCAATAATTTATATTTAGTAATTTAGTAATAAATTTAGTAATAAATTCATTAATAAATTTAGTAATTTATATTAAGCAAAAATTAAATTTTAGTTTTAACTTATTAAACTTCTTCTTCTTCTTTTAGCTTCTCCCTACTCGGGGTCACACAGCGCGACAGAATTCTCCATTTCACTCGATCTACTTTGTCTCCTTCCCTAGCTCTAACCCTTTCCATGTCTTCTCTCACCAAATCTATCCACCTTCTCCTTTACCTTCCTCTTTTCCTTCTGCCTGGCACCGCCATCTCCATCATCCCTTTTCCCCACGTAGTCTTCTTCTCTCTTTTTTACGTATCCATACCAACGTAGCCTTGCATTTCGAAGTTTATTTCCCAGCTTTGCAATTTTCGCACTCTCTCTCACGTATCCGTTTCTTATCTTGTCCTTTCTTGTCACTCCCATTGCCCATCTCATTATTTTCAACTCTGCAACTTCCAATTTTCCCACCAGTCTTTCCGTCACTACCAGGCTGCTGTACTGTACCAGGCTGCTGTACTGCCATACCAGGTTTTACTATACCAGGCTTTTACTATACCAGACTGCTGTACTGCCCGGATTAGATGCTTGCAATGATAATGTTGTGCCAACATTCAGTTTCTTCATTCAAAACCGTTACACTTCGTGCTCCATGCTGTTCCGATGTATGGGGCACGCTGTTAAAATGTAGTCTGCCGTTTGTTCAGTGGCGTTGCACTTGCAATTTGGTGAAGGAGCAACACCCCATTTGCGCATGGACAAATGGAATCGCTCAACACTAGTCCGCACGCGATTGAGCTTAATGGCCACGTATAATTCACGTGTGTAGCACAAATCAATTACTGTTTTAGCTTATAACGAGTAAGAGCTACTGGTAAATATGAGTTTACATTGCTGCTCATATGTTTCTATGGCATTATGTGATAGGCGTTTCTTGATATGGCAAATTCAGAAACATTCGAACAAAATAGTCGGCAGCGTGGCCGAGTGTTTAAGAAACAGTCCAATTGATAGCGAACATGATCGACAGAGTCGGTTCAAAACCTACTTGCGCCTTTCTGTTGTGTCCTTGGAAATGATAGTTTGAGGCGCTTTCTTTTGTTTGACGATCTCTGCAAGTACCTTTAAGTTTTAGTCATATCTCCAGATAAAAAACTAAAAAATAAATTTTGGGTATAAGGTCGGGGTTATGTTTGCCCTGTAAATAGCGCCTCCGACGCTTTCCTACTAGTCAGGGGAAATAAATAGAGGTCAAAAAAAAAATACTGTTTTTCCCAAGTACAAAATAGAACGTCGCGAGTAGGTTTTGAATCACGACGCTCTTAACCACTCATCCACGCTACCGACGAATGTAAAAAAAAGTGAAGACTTTTTTGTTGATCTTCACATTTTTTCAAGCCTTAAATCTCTTTTGATTGAAAAAAAATCTTCATTTATTTTAACAATTTTTAAAGTTTCTTAGTGCGGTTATGAACCTCTGATCATCTTCCTTCATTGAGTGTTTAACCCGCAACCTTCTTTTTTGTGTTTAGGTCAATAGATTCATAGATCACAACTTTTAAACATACTAGACCAGGGTCGGGCAAACTTAGAGGGCCACCTATTCATTTTTATAATTAATTGCTGGCCATAATTAATAAATGTAGAAATATGAGGTTCAAATTACTGTATACATAAATTTTGTTACAACAAAAACTTGTTTGCTTTATTTAGGAAAAAAAACACGTAAGATCAAGATAATGACGTTTTTTGGTTCGTGTTCAACTTCACAATGAAGATAATTCAAAATAATTGTTAAAATTAAAGCGAAAAAAAAGCGTCATTATTTTGATTGTTATACCGATAGCAACCAGGGTATACTAGTAGAAAAAAAATGTGGTTTCCCGGCGTGTAAAAGGTTGGGCACCCTTGATGTAATCTAACTGTTGCGATATAAAAATTGCGTGACCTTAACTGCAAACCTACCATATTGATACCTTATTAAGACGAAAAAGAATTCGTAATTAAAATTTTATTCAGATTTGTCGCGAGCCATGTTCTGAGCATTAGCTGCTGTCATAGCTGTATACCCAGTGATGGATATTCAAAATTAGGGGCCTGAGACAGAATCCCAATCAGGATACGCAAAAATTGGTGTTCTCCAAAAAAAAAGTCTTCAATCACGTATTTTTCTATTTTTTTCGCAAAATCATCCTGATCTATAAAAAAAAGAAAAGAAAGAAAAAGTCTTCACTTCGAATCGATCTCGTATTTCCCACTTTTCGTCCCAACTTCATAGTGATCTCTAAATTTCCGGAATAAAATCTCGTAGGGCCCGAGGCAACTGCCTCACTCGCCTCACACAATATCCACCACTGAACACACCAAACAATTTTGGGGGCAATATGTTTTTGACCAATTTTTTGGATAAATATAATTGGCCAAATCATGATCTCTCAT
Organism: Diplosoma virens; assembly: GCA_963680785.1. Classification (NCBI taxonomy): domain Eukaryota; kingdom Metazoa; phylum Chordata; class Ascidiacea; order Aplousobranchia; family Didemnidae; genus Diplosoma; species Diplosoma virens. The sequence continues at coordinate 45,723 of CAVMFT010000299.1, forward strand.
CAGACACGGAGATGCTGACGTCACTCAGATTTAGTTATCCAAAGAACTTTTTTTGAAGACCACTTTAAATGATATTTTAATAAATGAAATTTTAGCAACTTTATCGTCAACATAGCGTTATTATTATTGGATTCTAGACTCAATTTATTTTAAGAAGTTTTTAAATCGGATGTTTATCTAGAAAATTTTATCTTCCAGCTTAGCGTTAACTTTTTAACAACTATAATAAAAACATATTGTTTACGACGTCATGCATTCAAATCAAGGTTCGAAACAAGCATTTTAATTTCTTTTGAAAGCAACTTTTGGCAGATGCTAAATTTTAATGTATTTGTAGACCAACTGAAACAGACAATATTTAAAAATCTATGTTTCGCTTTCTTTGGCTACTGCTTCATTTAGGCTAAATTAAAATTATACTGTATAATCTATCTTGCTGCTGTAGATCTAGTGTTTTTGTATTATTTCATTCGTTTTTTTGTTAAAACTAGTTTATTAACCAATAAAAGCTAGCTTTAAAAAATATTTTCGTCATCGAATTACTTAATTTCTTGAAATCGAATTAATTTAGTATGAATGTTTTAACAGTAAGAGTGTGAGTAGGAACATTCAAAGCATTACCAGACTTGTTTGTTGGCCGAAAGAAAAAATTAAAATAAACTTTTTTTTCAATCGAATTAGCTTGTTACAGATGGCCCAGATCACAATAATTTTTCAGCGTTTTCACGATCGTTGAAATTAACGTGAGAAAGATGGAAAATTAAGAGGTTCGACTCTTAGCTTTTTACTACTTCAAATTGCAGCAAAGCTGGTCGATTGAGTGTCAATCTTAAGCAAATTGCAAAATTCGTAACAATAACATCAAGTAATAGAAATATCAAAAAATATCATCTCAAGACAAATTTAAAAAACACGAGACCAGGAACAAGACCGAGACATCAGCACTTGCATTTTTTTTCCGGACAAACAAGTGCGGGGAAGCAGTAAGTGAAACAATTGAGGCAGTCGCCATTGGCCACCTGCTTTTATGTTTTCTTTCGTTCTATTTCGCAGCACTTAATAAGATTCAAAACAGTTTCTTACGAACTTTCAAAGGTCAGGGCTTCTTGGCACATACTATCTTTTTATATCATCTTATATTTATCTCCCTGACTTGCAGGAAAACGACGGAGACGCTATAAATAGAGCAAGCAATTACCCCGACCTGCTTCCGGAGATGTCAAAAATTTTTTAGTTTGGCTATTTAGTTTTTATAAAGATATGACCAAAATTTAAAACTGCATGCTAAGACCGCCAAGTAGAAGAAAGTGCCGCAGGTATTTTTAAAGACACAACAGAATAACCCGGGTAGGTTTTGAATTGAGACCATGTCGATCACAATCACGGCGCTTCTAACCACTGGATCACGCTGCCGAAATAAGATTTATATAGACCCGATATATAAAAAATGGACACTATAAAGGAAATAGCATTTTTATAAAGAAAATATAATTTTAATTAACTATAAAATTTTTGCGTTTTAGAACTTTATACTTTAAAAATTTGTTAGTCGATATTTTGCTATCACCATGCCTCCAAAAAAGAAGATAAGATATGACGATTCATATTTAAAATTTGGTTTTACAATGATAAAAGCTGATGGAGAAGGAGTGCCGCGAAAAATTTTGAAAAAAATTATCTTGGGACGTCCGATTTTGCATATTTTGCAGGTGAAATAAGTAAGGTTCGGAGCAAAGACCGTTTTTATTTAGAGACAACTAATTTTGGGAAGGAAATCGACAAGAGAGAACGTGAATTTAGTTGAAGATCCTTTCTTTTTAGAGAACAGCTTAATGTTGGCGCGAAAATGAGGAAATCAGAGCGGAAAATTGTGGTGAAAGCATTTTTCCTTTTTTTTTTTTATTTATAGGAAAAACCTGAATTTTCAGATGAAAAGCAGGAATTCGGTACATAAAAATTGATGAAGACCTATTTTTTTTAGAGATTATGTAATTTTGGGACGAAAATCAAGAATCCTAATTCAAGTGCGCCGCGACTTCGGAAGATAACAATTATGTGCCGCGGCCAGACCAACGGTAGTTTTAGAAAACAACCAATTTTAGTGACAAAAGTTAGAAATCTAAGTCCAATTATAAGTGAAGACCTTTTTTTTGAAGATCACCTGATTTTGGGAACAAAATTTAATAAAAACAGTTTAAAGGTGAAGCGATGTTTGAGGAATTTCAAAAATGTGCCGCAAAGGAAAAGCTTGAGAAACACTGCCTTAATTCATTAATCAAGAATGTAGATTTCTTCAAATAAAAAGCTGAAACGTTGATCAAGTCCAGACATGATCAATCAGGAATATTTTTGAAAGACACTACGAGTGGTCTGAAAGCCTCTTATGAGGTTTCACAAAAAATAGTTGCCGCTAAAAAACCCCACGACATTGGATAACAGTTAGAATTGCTTGCTGCAAAGATTTTATATCAAATGTGCTGGGAAGTTCTGAACTTTAGAAGCTAAAACACATCTCTTTGTCAAACAGTACTATTAGCAGGCGAATAACTGAGCTGTCTGATAATATTCTGTCGCAGGTAGTCTCAAAGATTCAAAATTCATTGTTTTACTTTTTTGCGATCCAAATTGACAAAACGACGGATGTAGCAAACTTAGCCCAACCTCGCTTCTTTGTACGTTATGTATAGGAATCTGGAAGGCGAAGTTTTGTTTTGCGACACCCTCAGCACCAAAATAACCGCAAGGGCAATATTCGACAAAGTGGATAGATTTTTTGAGGTGCATGGTATCAGGTGGGAACACGTTATTGGCGTGTGCACCGACGATGCTCCAGCGATGCTTGGTTGCCGTTCCGGTTTTTAGACCTTGGTGAAGGAAAAGTCCCCAGATGCGATTGGTACACACTGCATTATTCATCGTCAATCACTGATGGTAAAAATTATGCCTGATGAGTTGAAAAGTGTCCTGAACGAAGTGATTACGGCAGTGAATCTGATTAAGGCGAATTCACTCAACTCATGTTATTTGCTGATTTATGTAAAGAAAATAATTCCAAATTTGAAACTCTTTTATTGCACTGCATGTGAGATGGCTTTCAAAGGGAAAAGTATGAAGAGAAGTTTTGTTCTTCGAAAAGAAATACACAAATTTTTGCATGAAGTTACAAATAATGTACGAAATATTCTCGGTCGACCGCTTTCTGATATGCTTCTTACGTAACAGTAACACATAGACACCCCGAGGCCGAGTTGCATTTATTATGTAATAGTTCTATCTTCAAATTCCTATGTATGAGCAAAAATGGAGTTATTTGAGAATCTTCCGCAGAAAACTGAGCAGTCCCAGTGAAAGAATAGTAATTTATAATTAATTAATATACGTATTTGGCGGAGAGAGAAAGACGTTTCAGTCTGTAGGCTTAAATTTATTGCTGTACATCAATAGAGATAACTTTATGCTTAAAATTTCAGGTTCTAGTGGTCACTATTTAGCCAATTTATCTATTGTTTGAGATAAGTACTAAAATCCAAAAATTTGAAGAATCTTATATGCAGTATGGTTTTAATTCTATTGTGTTTAGCAATTAAGAAAGACCATAATGTTTACTTTGTAATAATGTATCAGAGGTGGAGTCGAGACACGTTGCTTTTAGACCGAGACGAGACTTTGGGGTAGCGAGACCGGGACGAGACGAGACTTTGGAGTATCGACACCGAGACGAGACACGAGACTTTACATAAGTTGTTTTGGTTTAAGCCAGGGTTGTGAAGTCAGAGTCCGAAGTCGGAGTGGCATGTCTTTGGTTGGAGTCGGAACCGAAGTAGTTTTTTAAATATGCTGAAGCCGAAGTCGCATTTTTAGATGTACCGGAGCTGGTATGGGACTCGTATTTTTCTTTCCTCACCCCAACTCCAATTTTTCGTTAATTTCTGGAAGCTATAGTCACGCTTATCATTTGAATGATTCAAAAATAAGCAAGCAAAAATACGGCGAGTACTTGGATAAGTCACCTTTTCGACTTTAATTTGAAGGGCAAACTAAAAATGATTTTGTTTTATATTGACCACCAAATGTGAATTTTTGTTTGCAAAATTAAACTTAAGTTTTGGTTTGGAAATTGTTTTGAAAAATTCAACTAAAGATTAAAAAAAGATTTTTATTCAAAAAATACGTCGAAATGTGCTTAATACTTTTTCGGTTTTGAAATTAAGTGACGAATAAAAAGAAAGTCTTTATTTAAATTCAGCCCTCCCTAAAATGTCGAGATTTTTTAAGAATTGTGGTCACTTGTTGTAAGCAATCGCTTGTAATCATTTATCATTTTCAATACTTATAATATGCCTTAACTTAACATAAAAAAGTGCTTTGGTCAGCGGTTGAGTGTAACCAGAGTAAGAATAAAATTTTTTCAATTTTAATCCACTTTTAACTGATAAGAAAAGATATTATAAAAAGCTAATTCATTAGATAAGGTGGTGTCGCTTTTTGTTTGCTGGATCCTCCCTGGTTACAAAGTGTGACTTATAACCAGAGTTGTGGATTCAAAAAAATTTCTTCCGTTTTCCGTATATAAAGAAAATCTTTTTTCGACTCCAACTCCGACTCCAACTCCGACTCCAGCTCTCTAAAATTTTACGATTCAAACTTTTACTCTAAAACATCTGAAAAAACGACTTTGACGTCATCTCTAAATGTGGGACTCCAGCGATTCCGATTTCCTAACCATGAAGGCCTAATTGTCAAGTGCTTAAAGCGCATTAAAGCTCCATGGTTCTGATCGACATAATATTGGTTCAAAACCTACTCGACCCATTCTGTTGCGTTTTTAGAAAGGACACTTTTATAGCACTTTCCTTGCTTGACGGTCTTGGCAAGCAGTTCTAAATTTCAGTCATATCTCTATAAATTAAAAAAACAAGCTAAAAAATTTCTATCGGACAGCAATGTTTAGGCTTCCGTTACTAAATTTAGTGCACGGACGCCAGTTAAACGATAAACTTTTTGCAGTTCCTGAGTGACTACATTGCTTCAACAGAAAAATTCGAAAAGACTTTGTTGCTAATGAATTCAACTGATGTGGAAGGAGTTTTTAACGCCATCAGAAAGCAGCCAAAAAAAATTTTTCACGTGGTCACCAAAACAACCTTATGCCGTATTGATATGCAGAGTGTGAAATGCTTTATAGAACTTTACTGCAGTGCCTCAAAATAAAACACGACTCCATTTTGGGTGCTATGGCTTCATTCTTCTTCTTCTCCTTTCAGCCTTTCCCTTCAGTCAGGGGTGGCCACAGCGTATCATCATTCTCCACATCTTTCTGTCTTCAACATCCGTTTCCTTCACACCAACTTCCTGCATATCTTCCTTTACTGCATCTAAAAATCTTCTCTTTGGTCTCCCTCTTCTCCTCTTTCCCGGTAACTCGATTTCCATCATTTTTCTTCCTACATACTCTTGGTCTCTCCTCATGACATGCCCATACCACCTCAGCCTGCCCTCCCTCATCTTCATTCCTAACTGTTCAACCTTAACAGTACTCCTGATGTTCTCGTTTCTAATCTTGTCTTTTCTCGTCACTCCCATAGCAAACCTCAACATTTTCATCTCTGCAACTTCCATCTCTTCTACTTGTTTTTTTGTGACTGCCACTGTCTCAAGTCCATACACCATTGCTGGTCTTACCATTGAACTGTACACTTTTCCTTTTACTCTAGCTGGTAACCTCCTGTCGCAGATTACTCCTGATACTCTTCTCCATCCGTTCCATCCTGCCTATACTCTCTTCTTTACCTCCCTCTCACAACCACCACTTTCTTGCACCGTTGATCCCAAATACTTAAATTCCTTTACTCTTGGCACTTTTGCATCCTCCATCTTTACTGTTTCGTCATCATTTTCTCCATTTATGCAAAGATATTCGGTCTTTGACCTACTGACTTTCATCCCTCTTCTTTCCAATGCATACTTCCAGGATTCTAATCTCTGCTCCACTTCTTCCCTGGTCTCTTCACAAATCACAATATCATCAGCAAACAGCATCGTCCATGGTGGTTCTCTCCTTACTTCATCTGTTAGCCTGTCCATTATCACTGCAAACAGGAATGGACTTAATGCTGATCCCTGGTGCAGTCCAACCTTAACCTTGAAACTTTCTGTAGTTCCTACTGCACACCTCACCACTGTTTCGCTTCCCTCATACATATCTTGTACTAGTTGTACATACTTTTCCACTATTCCAGATTTTCTCATACAGTACCACAGCTCTTCCCGTGGAACCCTGTCGTAAGCTTTCTCTAGGTCCACGAATACACAATGTAGCTCTCTTTGACCTTCCCTGTACTTTTCCATCAACATTCTTAGAGCAAACATGGCATCGGTGGTTCCCTTTCCTGGCATAAATCCATATTGCTGTTTGCTGATCTCCACTCTATCTCTTAACCTTGCTTCAATAATCCTTTCCCATACCTTCATTGTGTGGCTCATTAGCTTTATTCCTCTGTAGTTTCCACAGCACTGTGCATCCCCTTTGTTTTTATAGATTGGGATAAGCACACTCCTTCTCCATTCTTCTGGCATCCGTTCACCCATTAATAGTCTGTTGAACAGTCTGGTCAAAAACTTTATCCCCATCTCTCCCATGCACTTCCAAACTTCTACTGGCAACGCATCTGGCCCAACTGCTTTACCTTTTTTCATCCTTCTTAGTGCATTTTTTACTTCTTCTCTACTGACACAATTTACCTCTTCGTTAACCACTTCTGCTTCCTCTGTCCTAGGGTCTCTGTTATTTTCCTCATTCATCAGTTTCTCAAAGTACTCCTTCCATCTCTTTAACACTGCTTCCGAATTTACCATAACATTACCATTTTCATCCTTTATAACCCTCACATGCTGTACATCTTTCCCTGCTCTGTTTCTCTGCCTAGCCAATTTGTACAACTCTTTTTCACCTTCTTTTGTTTTCAATCTAGCATACAAATTGTCATATGCACATCCCTTTGCCATTGCAACTGCCTTCTTTGCCTTACTCTTCTTTTCTTTGTATATCTTTTTAGTATTTTCATTTCTTATTTTGTCCCATGCTTTCTTTGCCTCTTTCTTTTCTTTTATGCTTTTTTGAACTTCCTCATTCCACCACCAAGTCTCCCTGTCTCCTTTTCGTTTTCCGAATGTCACTCCCAGTACAGTTTCAGCTGTTTTTCTTAGCATTTCTGCCGTTTTGTCCCACTCATCAGGTAACCCATCCTTGCCTCCCAAAATCCTGGTCACCTCTTGTCTAAACGCTTCTTGACAGCTTGTCTCTTTTAGTTTCCACCATCGTATCTTTGGCTTTACTTTCTCTGCCTTTTTCTTTTTCACCATAAGAGCCATTTTGCATACCACCATACGGTGCTGTTTTGCGACACATTCATTCAATATTACCTTACAATCACACATTTCCTTCAAGTTTCTCCTTCTGCACATCACATAATCTACTTGGGTACTTTTTCCTCCACTCTTATATGTCACTCTGTGTTCATCTTTCTTCTTGAAATAAGTATTGACAATCGCCAAATTCATCCTTTTCCCAAAATCCACAACCATTGATCCTTCCTTATTTCTTGTTCCAGTACCGTACCTCCCCATTATTTCCTCATCCCCGATGTTTCCTTTGCCCACATGTCCATTAAGATCTGCACCAAGAACTATCCTCTCTTCTTTTGATATACTTTCAATCAATCCATCCAGGTCTTCCCAAAAATCATTTTTCTCCTCCATGCTGTTGTTAACTTGTGGAACATATGCGCTTACTATATTTAGGATGGACCCATTTACCTCCAGCTTCATGGCCATCAGTCTGTCTGACACCCTCTTCACTTCCAAGACACTTTCAGCCAGCTCCTCCCTCAGCATTATCCCTATCCCATTTTTTCTTCCATCAGCTCCGTTGTAGAATATTTTGCATCCACCTCCAATGTTCCTTGCTTTACTCCCTTTCCACCTTGTTTCCTGTAGACACAATATGTCTACATTTCTTCGCTCCATCATATCTGCCAGCTCTCTTCCCCTTCCAGTCATCGTTCCAATATTTAAAGTACCCACCCTAATGAGTGAGCATCTTCCTTTCCATGCTTCTCGCTGCTTCTTCACTCGCTTTCCTCCTCTTTTTTTGCTTTTATTTTCACAATGTTTAGCAGTAGCATAATTTCCACAGGTGCCCTGCTGTGCGACACCTGAGGCGGTCGTTGGTAACCCGGGCCTCGACCGATCCGGTATGGATTGATGATGATTTCGCATTTGTCTGTTTTGACAAAAATTTTTTTTTATGCCGGATGCCCTTCCTGCCGCAACCCTCCCCATTTATCCGGGCTTGGGACCGGCATCAAGAGACACAAAAAGTGCCTCCGATGGCTGGGTTGTGCTATGGCTTCATTGACCAGACTTAATGGAAAATTCAGAGATCGATGGTTTCGATCCGAAACTACTTTTACACTCTCGTCGAAAAGCATGGAGTATGTTAAAATAATCTCATAAATTGGTCACAACAACACAGCCATCGGGGGCACATTCCAGTCTTTTTTTGATGCCGGTCCTAAGCCCGGATAAATGGGGAGGGTTGCGGCAGGAAGGGCATTCCGGCGTAACACTTTTTTGCGAAAACATATGATGCGTTGTGATGATGAATCCCTACTGGATCGGTCGAGGCCCGGGTCACCAACGACCGCCTCTGGTGTTGCACGGCAGGGCACCTGTGGAAATTATGCTGCTGAGGGGATTAGTGAAAACAAGAGGAGGAAGGCGAATGAAAAGACAGCGGGAAATGTGGAAAGGGAGACGCACATTCATAAGGGTTGATACTTTAAATGATGGAACAATGATTGGAAGGGGAGAAAACTGGCAGACATGATGGAGCAAAGGAATGTAGATATACTGTGCCTACAGAAAACAAAGTGGAAAGGAAGTAAAGTGAGGAACATTGGTGGTGGCTGCGAACTATTCTACAATGCAGCTGATGGAAGAAGAAATAAAATAGGGATAGTGGTGAGGGAGGAGCTGGTTGAAAGTGTTTTGGAGGTGAAGAGGGTGTCGGAAAGACTAATGGTCATGAAACTGGAGGTAAAAGGGTTTATACCAAGGGTGGCCAAACTGTGGCTCTTCGGACCCTTGCTTGCGGCTCTTTGAAATTTTTGAAAAATTATATTAAGTTTTCTTGTGTAATTAATAGCAGTCAAAGGCGAATATTTTATCGTTTATACTAGCAAAGTTTCTTTTGAAATATGACGTTGTGTTATAATAATTACTGAATTGTCATTGCTTTTAAATTAAATTATTAATATCAGTGTGAGCATAAACTTGAGAAAACTGTTGTATATATTGCAGTTTAATTGTATCTAATTGTCATCATACTTTCAGGCATCCGGAGTTCAGGCATTTGGCATACGGACCACCTACCTATACTTTCAGGCATCCAGCCAGATGAATTTCTCCAAATGGAAGCGACACTCTCCTTGGCTTACCGTAGATCTCCGGAACCTGATCATATTTTGTATGGTCTTTTAATTGGGTCCTCCGATACTCGCCAAGTGAGACTAAGATCCAGACGCCTGTTTGTGCCAGCTGCGCAAAATCTTTTGAATAACCTTGCCAGACTTGGCATCCGCGCTTCTGAACGGAAAAATTACAAAAGGAACACGGAGTACTGTGAAGGTGCTTCCAGGCTCCGTGCTTTTGTTCTCGGGACTGGTGCCAGGCCTGTAGGGATGGGCTTATCCCGAGCAGCTTGGGTTAAGCTCAACCGCCTGCGGACTGGTGTTGGGTGATTCCATTCGTCCATGCACAAATGGGGTCTCGCTCCTTCACCGAATTGCGAGTGTGGCGCTCTGAGCAAACCGCAAACCATGTTCTAACAGCGTGCCCTATACATCTGGCACCACATGAAGCACGAGGTCTGACAGTTTTGGATGACGAAAGTCGATGCTGGCTTAATAACATCACTGCCAGCATCTGATTCAGGCAGTGCATCAGCCTGGAGTAGTAAAAGGATAAACCCTTGGCCCCAGTCCTGTTTGTGTCTGACCTGGAGTGGATACCCTTTAAACAACGACGACGACGACGACATCATCATAAATTGTGTTACCTTTTTTTTGGTTTTGATGAAGACTTTTGAAAGGCCGAAATCGTTTAGCTTTTTTCTAAATAAAATTTTGCTAGTATAATGATAAAATTTTAGCTTTTAATTGCATTTCTTTACACGTCGATTTTAAAAATTACCTTTCATCCAGAATCATAATTTTTTTACTGCATTAAATTAAGTGTTTTGTTAATTAAGAATTTTGTTGTGCAAATATCATCGGAAAATAGCAAAAAGAAAAACTAATAAAAAGAAAATAGAACTTTTAAATTAGAATAGGAAAAAAGGGTTTCACTTTACTGATATTGGAGGTAAAACTGTGTGTCTTATCTGTCATGCTTCATTCAATCATTAAAAAATCAACAACTTGAAACGTCATTATGAAGCAAAACACAAAAACTTTGCCATTAATTACCCACGCAATTGGACTTAGGGAGGAACAAGCTTAGGGAGTGGTTGCAAAATCTCATGTTTCTTATTGATATAATGAACCATTTAGAAAATTTAAACTTGGCATTTTAAAGCAAAAATCATCTTGTTTCAAACCTTTCCGAAAAAATTTTTAGTTTTCAAAAGTAAGCTTAAAAATCTTTAAAAGGGATTTATTGTTCAAAATATTTTATCTTAACTTGATGAAAATAATTATATTTCCTTATGTCAAAATAAATGACAAAAAATTGGAAGAATACGAAGGCTAACTGCAAGAACTGCTTTATAATTTTCAGACTAGGATTATTGACTTGCAGAACCTAAAACCTTGCTTTTCTTTTCTCGAAAACCAGTTCGAAACTGATGTGGTCACCAGTGTGTGTTCGATTTCCGAGCCATTGGTGTCTGAAATACCTGCAGTGGAAATGGAACTATTGGAGCTGCAGGAAGATCTCGCTTGACACTAAGATTCCCCCACTTTTTTTCTACCTAAAATGCCCAGCGGTAGTCGTTTCGACTAGTTGGGCATTAAAGATAATTTGGGTCGCAAGGTGTTCAAACAAAGTTTTTTCAAAGTGTCATTTCGTAATCCGATTAAGTTTAGAGATTAATTAAAAGTCACAGAAGGAAGCCTGCCTAGAAACAAAAGCAATAGAAGTGCAACTATTTGAACAACTGCAGGTAGTCAAAATGACTACATCGGGCATTCTAGTGTTAAAAAATGACCCATACACCCCTGACTAAATTGAGTTCTGGAAACAAATATCAGAAGCTAAACATCCGCACCTAAAGAAAACAAGCATCCGGGTGATTCCTGTCCTTAGCTCAACATACTGCTGTGAATCATTTTATTCTGTGCCCAAATGCAGACTCATAGTATCACCACGCATCAATAAATATTAATCGTTTACTTTTTTATATGAGTAAATAAATTCATGGTTTAGATTTTTGTGTTGCGGCTTTTTAAAAGTTTGGCTTTATGATATGCGGCTCAAACATGATATAGGTTTGGCCACCACTGGTCTATTCTAATATAGCAAGCGCGTATTGTCCACAGGTTGACAACTGCTTGAAGGAGAAAAATGTTTTTTTGGCAAAACCTGGATGGGTTGAAAAAAAGTGTATCAAAAAAGGAGATAATAGTGCTGGGTGCGGATCTAAATGAACATGTGGGCGAAGGAAACATAGGGGATGAGGAAATAATGGGGAGGTACGTTGCTGGAACAAGAAATAAGGAAGGATCTTGGTTATGGATGGAGGATAGATTTGGCGGTTCTCAACACTTATTTTAAAAAGAAAGACGAACACAGGGTGACGTATAAAAGTCGCAGAAAAAGTACCCAAGTAGATTATGTGATGTGCAGAAGGAGAGACCTAAAGGAAATGTGAGAATGTAAGGTAATGGTGAATGAGTGTGTCGCAAAGCAGCACCGTATGATGGTATGCAAAATGGCTCTCATTGTGAAAAAGAAAAAAGCAGAGAAAGTAAAGCCAAAGATACGATGGTGGAAACTGAAGGAGACAAGCTGTCAAGAAGCGTTTAGTCAAGAGGTGACCAGGATTCTGGGAGGCGAAGATGGGTTACCTGATGACTGGTACAAAACAGCCGAAAAGATAAGAAAACCAGCTGAAACTGTGCTGGAGTGATATTTGGGAAATGAAATGGAGATAGGGAGATATGGTGGTGGAATGAGAAAGTAAAGGAGAGAATAAAAGAAATGAAAGAGGCAAAAATAGCATGGGACAAAATAAGAGATGAAAATAGTAAAAAGATCTACAAAGAAAAGAAGAGTAAGGCAAAGACAATTGTGATGGAGAAGGGACGTGCGTATGAAAATTTTTATGCTAAATTGGAAACAAAAGAAGGCAAAAAGGAGTTGTACAGATTGGCTAGGCAGAGAAACAGAGCAGGGAAAAGATGTACAGCATGTGAGGATTATGAAGGATGAAAACGGTTATGTGATGATAAGTTCGGAGGCAATGTTAAAGAAATGGAAGGAGTACTTTGAGAAACTGATGAACGAGGAAAATGACGGGGTGTCTAAGACAGAGGAAACAAAAATAGTTAACAATGGGGTAAATTGCGCCAGCAGAGAAGAAGTGAAGAATGCACTGAGAAGGATGAAACAAGGTAAAGCGGTTGGGCTAGACGAGTTGCCAATAGAAGTTTGAAAGTGCATGGGAGAGATGGGGATACAGTTTTTGACCAGAATGGTTAACAAACTATTAGTGGGTGAAACGATTCCAGAAGAATGGAGAAGGAGTGTGCTTATCCCAATTTATAAAAACAAAGGGGATGCACAGTGCTGTGGAAACTACAGAGGTATAAAGCTGATGAGCCATACAATGAAGATATGGGAAAGAATTATTAAAGCCAGGCTAAAGGATAGTGTAGAGATTAGTAAACAGCAATATGGATTTATACCAGAGAAGGGAACTACCAATGCCATGTTTGCCTTAAGAATGTTGATAGAAAAGTACAGGGAAGGTCAAAGAGAGCTACATTGTGTATTTGTGGACCTAGAGAAAGCTTACGACAGAGTTCCAAGACAAGAGCTGTGGTACTGTATGAGAAAATCAGGAATGGCAGAAAAGTATGTGCGATTTGTACAGGATATGTACAAGGGAAGCGAAACAGTGGTGAGGTGTGCAGTAGAAACTACAGAAAGTTTCAAGGTCAAGGTCGGACTGCACCAGGGATCAACGTTAAGTCCGTTCCTATTTGCTATGATTATGGATAGGCTAACGGACAAAGTAAAGACATTATCACCGAGAAAGTGCTGTTTGCTGATGATATTGTGATTCGTGAAGAGACCAGGGAAGAAGTGGAGCGGAGACTAGAATGCTGGAGGTATGCGTTGGAAAGAACAGGAATAAAAGTAAGTAGGTCAAAGACCGAATATCTGTGCGTAAATAAAGGAAATGACGACGAAACAGTAAAGATGAAGGATACAAAAGTGCCAAGAGTAAAAAAATTTAAATATTTGGGATCAACGGTGCAAGAAAGTAGTAGTTGTGAGAGGGAGGTAAAGAGGAGTGTGCAGGCAGAATGAAACGGATGGAAAAAAGTATTGGGAGTAATCTGCGACAGGAGGTTACCAGCTAGAGTAAAAGGAAAAGTGCACAGTTCGGTGGTGAGACCAGCAACGGTGTATAGACTTGAGATGGTGGCAGTCACAAAGAAATAAGCAGAAGAGATGGAAGTTGCAGGGATGAAAATGTTGAGGTTTGCTGTTGGAGTGACAAAAAAAGATAAGATTAGAAATGAATACATCATGGGTACAGTTAAGATAAAACGGTTAGGGATGAAGATGAGGGAGGGCAGGCTGAGGTGGTATGGACATGTCATGAGGAGAGGCCAGGAATATGTAAGAAGAACAGTGATGGAAATGGAGTTACCGGGAAAGAGGAAAAGTGGGAAGTCGAAGAGAAAATTTCTGGATGTAGTGAAGGAGGATATGAGGGAACTTAGTGTGAGGAAAAAGGAAATTGAAAACAAAAGGTTGTGGAGGAACATGATACGCTGTGAAAACTTCTAACTAAATGGAAAGACAAAAAAAAAGAAGATTGGTCACAACACTCTCTTCGTCGGTACAACACTTTGCTTGTTGTTTAGAAACGAGAGATATGAGGCTATTGACTGCTAGTCAACTCGACTTCTTTTCCAAAAGATGTTTGACTTTTAGAAGGCATCAACACCAGAATCAGTAAACCATCTCGTTTCGTCACAACCTTGTGGCATTTTTGAAAAAATATCTTCCCGCGTCACGCTGTTGCCCTGTATTCGGTCTACTCGACAGCCGAGCACTTTACAGCGCACTTGCTTGCCTCATAAATAGCATCTTGACTGACGCTTTAAACATTTAGATGCTTAAATCTTTTATTATTTATTTTATAGAGTTGTGGGTTTCTACCAAGTGCATTACTGCACTGAAAGAAGCGGCATTGTGCATCACGCACGCCGATGACTGGATGCTAGAAATATATTCGGTTGTGGACAGACGGCATAAAGAATGCCATTTGTTGCATTGTGCACCACGCACGCCAAACCCAAGGTCACTGCCCGACCATGGTTTTGAGGTTTAAACTCTTATCAGAAACAGTCTACTTAGCCAGGTTTTGTCGCAGAGCTGGCCATATATAAAGAGAAACATCTAGAATTTATGGGCTTCTTTCAAATGTGTTGCTACACTGATAGAAGCGGCAAAACCTGGGTAAACAGACTGTTTCGGATGAGAGTTTAAAACTCGAAACCATGATCGGGCAGTGAGCTCAGGTTCGGCGTGCGTAATGCACTATGAAACAGATGGTAGTTTTTAGTGCCATCTTTCCTATAGCTCGATATATATTTTTAAAATTTTTATTGTGTAATATGACGAAATTTAAAGCAACAAAGTGACGTAAAGTACCTTTCCACAAGGACACAACAGAATCAAGCGAGTAGGATTTGAACCGTGATTGTGTTAATTGCTTAATGCTTACACACGCAATTTATTATAATGTCATAAAACAGTGATGTCCAATCTTTTTTGGTAATGGGCCAAATCATAAATTAAAGTACGTACATTCAGCGGGCCGCAAAATTACAGGCAGGCCTATATAAAATTTCCTCTTTTTAATTTTAGGTGCCATAACCAAATGACGAGTTAAAATATAAATTTAAAATTGATTACTAATTAGGAATCTAACTCAAATATAAAACTATTAAAATCATTATGTAATTAGTATTAAAAATGTCCATGCTGGAGCTGCTTTGAAGTCCCAATTACGTGAGTTCCTTTCTTCCTGCTTGCACCGACTCAAAATTTCCAAGATCTGGAGAATAAAGCTTGTAGTCGCAATCACAAAGCCTAGGAAGATCGTGGGGGACCCAAAGGGTTATCTCTGCTCTTCTCTGTGTTTTCTATAAGATTCTCGAGAAGCTTATCTACATCCGCATCAAATCAATTAGTGATCCATTGCTCCCTAAAAAGCAGACTGGGTTTTAACACAGAAAGTCGATCTTGAATCAAATCATTCAATTGACCAAAAACATCAAGGATTTTTTTGTCAAATAAGTCGATTTTACGGCGGCATGACTCTGTCTGGGACCATGGCCTTACATGCAAGTTGTTGAGACTTCTGCCAGGGTAAGCACATAACCAGAATGATCATGGAGCTTGTCCGAAACCAAAGTTTTGCCCTTACTAATAGGGACAGCAAGCCAAACAAGATTTTCTTTTTACAAAACGGCGTTTCTCAGAGATTTTTTTTGGCTCATTTCCTTTTCAACCTCTATATATTTACGTATATATCCGTCCTCCACAATTGCCAGAAAGTTTACCTGCGCAGAAGATCTAGCATTGTTGTACTCCTCTAAAAACTGAAAGAACCTTTGAGAGAACTTTAAGTAAAAACATGACTACACTTTTAGTGTATCATTAGACTTAGAAGCTGAAGCTTAGTCACACTAAGACGGTGACAGCAGCCGTTAATTTAAACAACGAAAAGGCCAAATTTGAGCTAAATGTTTACGACAGCATCAAAATTTTATCATTTTTTCCAACTCTACTTATTTCGTGGTAAAACCAGACAGATTGTTTATGTTTCATCACCATCTTGAAGCATTATACAAAAAACTATATTAGCGCGTCAATGGGGTGCTGATGCTAAACCACTGTGCACAGCTGCTTTATCTCTGGTCTACTCAACAGCTGAGTATGGAGGACAAGTCTGGTCTCGCAGCGCTCACATTTGCTTTATAGACAGTGTTCTTTGTGACACCTTGCGCATTGTCACTGAATGCCTGCGTTCTACTTCAACGAACCACCTACCAATACTTTTAGGCATCCAACCAGTTGAGCCTTGCTTTCACCGACTTCCACCATCCTAATAAATCTATACAATCCCCTTTTTTAGCACTAGCAGCATGCTGCTACTACTGTAATCTTATTCCAAATCACTCCGTATTGGTTCAAAATGACTATCTTTAATACCACTATACTCATTAACAACTATCATTTGATATTGTAAAAAAGGTTTGGAAATAGCACATTTAATATTAATTTATTCGCAAAAGAATGTGAATGCTGAAAATGATGCTGGGTGCAAGCGTCTTTATGATAAATCCCGCCCACAAAAGCTTCCATAGATCAGTTTATTCTTATTGGACCTCATTCAATGCAATAAACTGACGTATTCATTTTGTTTCTCTATACGTTACTATGACAGAGGTGACATCGAATTATATGCAGCTATAACAATATAATAGAAAAATTTGAGTTGGCAGTGGGCCGCAGGTTGGATATCGCTGTGATAAAACAATATTTATTACATTTAAAAGCACGTGATATAGCCGCTTTTCGAGATACCAAATTTTGTCATTAAAAATATGAAATGCACGACGTTTAAATGTTGATAAAAACAGTTTTATAATTTCTCGAGCACTTTATATGGTGTCCAGGCGTTTTGATTGCCATGCATAAAGATTAAGGTTGCAGAGTTGGAGGTTTTAAGAAGGAGTTGGATTCGGACTCTTAAGAGTATAAAAATCGCTAGCAGACAAAACTGACACTAGCAGTGGAAAGCCACTTAATTTTTTCTGTTAAAAGTTGTGTAAGTAAAGTAAGAACTTTTTTGTCTTCACTTTAATCTAGCACGTTCTTTTAACAAAGTGAAGTGAAAATGCATTGCTGAGCCACAGCTGTTGCCTTACGACTTTTCTAGTGCGAGTTGTTAATAAAGTTGAAAAGCACTGTTTGATAGCAATTTCAATGCTTACACTTATATTCTTTTTTTGCTTATTTTTTAATAACAAGCTGCTGGAAGAAATTGATTGATCGATTCTTTTTTTTGCTTATTTTTAATAACAAGCTGATGGAAGAAATTCGTCCAAAAAACAAACAACTTTATGCAAATAAGCCTCTTTCCTTTTACAATTTTACTGAAGCAGTCTATATTTAAAATTTTTACCAATAGGTCTACTAAAACTACATAAAACACATAAGTCATCTGTAGACCAAGACTTTATGGCTTTCTGTCAAAACACAAAAATTTTGCGGCACACTTTAATCTCTTTCACGGCACACAGTTTGGGAAACTTTTTTCTAGAAGATGGAGTCGGCATCATAGAAATTCTAGAAATCGGAGTCAGATCTTAAATCTTTTGACTCCGTAACCCTGATAAAGATTGCCATAATTTTTCCCTACTGTGATTAATGCAAATTTAAAAAGAACCATAACTTTCGAATGACTAAAAAACGTACAAATAAATTTATTTTTACAAAAAATTAAGACATACATATTTACAACACCTATAAGCTTAGATCTGCAATGTCTCGACCTGGATTCGAGACACAGTAATCCGAGATCGAGAAGAAACTTTGGGGTTACGAGACCGAGATTTCAAAAAACGTGTTTTGAGGTATCCACCTCTATAATTTACTACGTAACAATTCAATAAGGCCAGCAAAACTTAGCAGCATTTAAATATGTCTAATCGCAAAACAAAGATAAAGGCAAAACCTATTTTTAAGGAAACAGCAAAGCTTTGAATAAGATGAGACTGAATGCTTCAGGACAATTTTTAGGAGAGACTGCAAGATTGTTGAAGCTTCATGTGTAGTGGTTCTTGAAATTGCAAAATAGAAAAAGCCCCACACCATTACAGAAACAGTAATCAAGCCTTATTCTAAATCGTTCTAAAAATGGTTGATAATGCTGGAAAAACATTCCGAAAAAGCTGGCATTAGTTTCACTTTTCAATAACACAACCTTAAGATTAATCAAAGATTTGTCTAATGACATCAAATTCCAGGTCGTAAATCAAATCAAATCAAATCTGCTTCTTTTGATCTATTTGCAATTCCAATTGACTAATCAACAGACATTGTTTGAAGCTCATTAATCATTCTACTGCATGGCAAGTATACCAAGAAAACTGTCTGCTACAATTCTTGATTGTTGAACAGTCTTATCCAAAACAACAAAAAAACTTTTAACATTCTTACACATTTTGTGTTGACCAATCTGTGCAAGTCAAGATTTTTTCACTGCTCCAAATTAAAAGCAATACAAAAATAAACTTGACGTTAAAAATGACTTGCCATGTGCACTCTCTCAGACTGCACCCCGTATTTGACTGCTTTCAAATAAGCAAGGATAAGTATCGCATAAGAAATTTGTTGTCTTTCCTCATTTTTCTAGTGATTCCAGTAGTATGTACTACGATTGGGGGAATGAAAAAATTCAAAATAAGCAAGGGAAGGCATGCAACAAAAAAGGTTGAGAACCACTGCTCTAAAGCCTGAACGTAAAATGTGATTTGAAGTGGTTGGGTTAAACGTCGCAAACCACAATAGTTCATTAAAATTCAATTAAACTTTATTAACTTGCCTTTCGTTCTCACATTTCATCATTATAATAATTAAGCAAAATGATTAAAGTAATTTGATGAAAAATAGCGTTGAAAATATTAAACAAACATTTTCAAAAAGTTACAGCGAAAAATAGAAATAATAACTGCTGGACAAACCTAAGCAAAAATTAAATTTAACAACAAATTATAAAAGCAAGGAAGAAAAATTTTGCAACATTTTTGACTTCTTCTCTTTTTTCGTTTTGGGGATATGGACGGGACCTGGATGGTCTACTAAATTCCCGGACATGTTTCCATCAGCCAGGTCACCAGGTTCTTGTTGACGTTTAAGAGAGCACGGGCTCCATTTGGATGGCGATAAATGGGGCAAAATGTTATTACGTGCTCTGCTGTCTGCTCCTTTGCGCCAAACTCACAGGCCGCTGTAGAAGCCATACACCATTTGTGCGTTTCTGAGCGAAATAGACCAATTTCGGTTTGAAAAATTGGTTCGCCCATCGTGCTACACTGATGCCTGACTGGGCAAGGTTGTTTAGCAGTTCCAATGCAGCAGGAACAAATGGGTGTCTTGATTTAAGTTTTCCGCAGCTTTTCACGAAATGGAGACAAGAGCCTTTCATATAGGAAGTGTTCTAGCTCCTGAGCGCGGCAATTTGAATCTTTATTTTTAGTGATTTTTAAAGACTGATGATGGTTTTAATCTTAAATCGGTTTTATTATTTTATATGATTTAATTTTTAATGAAATTGATTTGAAAAAATTTGCTGTGGTGGCGTTCGTGAGATACACGAATTCTTTTGTTTTGATTCAGGCAGAGAGGTTTCTTACTTTAATTTCAACTGTAGGACGATAAAATTTTCCTTTTTTTTAAAATCAAGGAAATCTGCTGTACATAATGTGTCAGGAAACAGCAGTTAGACCTATTTTATTTTATTATTTATTTCATTTGTATATTTTTTCTTCAAAGACAAGAAAACTTCAAAGGTGTCATACTTTAGGTCAATGTGGTCCAACTACGGAACCATTTCACAAAATTCAAGTCTTGTCGATGATAAGCGGCGGCAACTTTCTTTAACAAGGCATGGACCTTCTGGGTTGAGATTCGAAGTGAAGGCTTTTTTTTTAAAGAATACGATGATGTTAAGAGGAAAATAGGAGAATTGGAGAGCGATTGCAGGTGAAGAACTTTTTTTTTTTTTTAGAGAACACTATGATTTTGGGGCGAAAATAGGAATAATCGGAGACCGATTCCAAGTGAAGACCTTTTTTTTAGAGAATACCATGATTTGGAGCAATTTCTAGCTGGCTGAGGCCCGCAAGCTCGAACAATTTTGAAAAGTGGCCCGCAAAGTGAAGAAGTTGGACCACCCTGCTTTAGGCAACCGTCAAGCGATTGCTTCGATTTAACTTTGAAGACGCCAAGATATTGTTGTCCCGTTAAAAGTTTTGTATTTGCTTTTTAATTTTTATTTAAAAATATGACTGAAATTTAGAACTGCTTGTCAAAACCGTCAAACGGTGGAAAGTGTCCAAAAGTGTCTTTTTCAAGACGCAATAAAATAACGAGTGTAGGTTTTGAACCGAAGCTGTGTCAATTGCTTGAGTTATTAATACGGGTCTTCTCTACTCGACCACGCTCTCGGCATTTGTGATAAAAGAATGAGCTATGCTGCTATTTGTCCTTTATAGCAATTGCAGCCCGCGAAAAATTCGAAGAAAAATTTTGGTCCACAATATGTAAAAAGTTGGGCAGCCATGTTCTAAATGTTTGTTAAATAAAATAAAAAATGTTAAACGCGCTCTTGCTGCTGTTCACTATGGTTACATTACAAATCAGTAAGTTTTAGTCCAGTCATCCAGCAGTGTTGCTATGCCCAACAAGCTTTGTCTTTCTTTGTGTGATAGTAGGTTTTCACCGCCAAATCATGAAATGATGGCTTATTTTGATGATTTGGATTTGAGTTGACTCTATAAATTAATTTAAATTTTACAATCTGTTAGCAAAGTAATGAATTTCTTGCTTTTACTAGGCCAGACTTTGCTTGTAGTCAGACATGGTAGTTATTTAAAAATTGTTTCTGAACATCTTCTACATCGTAGCTCGCGGTAGTTTTGCTTTTTAAATTAGTTTAAATCCAATATTACATAGCTTCAGTTAAAACCAAAACTAAGTTGACAATGCAACTATTTTGTAACTGTATTTTATGATAAGCTTATTTTGTTCCTTTATTTTATAAATATTAATCATTTATGTTTGTGTCAACATTTTTTAATGAAATGAATAAAACAACTACAATTCTAGTTTTAAATAATATAGTATTTTTTTTGGTCGTTGCGCTTATGTTTATTCTTGTAACTTTTTATATCTCCAATTCTATTGCAATCAAATTGCACGACATAGTGACTTTCAGTTAATTTTTGTTAATATGTTAAAACAATTGTTTAAAGACACGCTTCACCACGCCAATATTTTGCTGGTGGTGACAAATTACAAAATTGTAAAAGTTACTTACTTCCTCCAATCCCAATCTGGATCCTCGCATTTGCAATTAAACTCGCCGGAGCAAAGATCATAGTGGCAATAAACTACAAAAAGAATTTCAAACCATTTCCCAAGTAAAATTAAAACTAAATTTTTCAATCAGAAAATATATGTTCAACAAAAAGTAAGTGATAAAAAAATTGTGATAAAAGCAACAAAATATTAAAGCATATGTAAATGCCATGTAATAAATAAAATATTCAGAAAATTCTGAAAATAAAAGAAAATAAAAACAGCGAAGTCACGAGCACGCGGTGTACGCGGTGCGAGTCGCGAGCACGCGGTGCACACCAGAGCCATCCCGCCATTCCAACCGCATCGTGTCCATGCGCCTCCCTCTGAAGAACAATCAGTATGCAACGCTTTTTAGTGTATATACTCCGACTCTTCAAGCTGAGCCAGCAGAAAAAGATAAGTTTTACTCAGAACTCCGCAGCCTCCCCCAAGGCACCCCTACAGACGACAAGCTGTTAGTTCTTGGCGACTTCAATGCTAGAGTGGGCCAATACGAAGTTACCTGGAAAGGAATACTTGGAAGACACAGCGTTGGAAACTGCAACGACCACGGGCGCTTACTGCTGGAGTTCTGCATGGAGCAACGACTCGTCATCATCAACACCATCTTTCAACAAAAGGACAGTCTGAAGACAACCTGGATGCATTCTCGGTCTAAACACTGGCACCTAATTGACTATGTCCTAGCCAGGGCCAGATTTAGACCATGAGAGGCCCTAGGCTATTCTATTTGTGAAGCCCCTTCCTATTTTTGAACTCAGAATTTCTCGCTAAACAACATAACATGACATTGCTTAATGTTAAAAAATGAGTGCATTAAACTATTTGTTCTTTTAATTCTCCCGATTCATGGTTGCAAATTTTCAATCAAAAAAATAAAATTTTAGTTAAGAGAGTTTTGCTTTTAATTTTAATTTCTTTGTTGAAACAGCCGTTACAATAGTTGTAAAGTTTATTTACAAGGTCATAAAAAATAATAACAGCTATCAAATAGAGTAAACCTAAACTATGAAATTTTTTTTCTAGCTTTCGTCAAAGCAAAATCATGCGACATTTCATCAAAATTTATCTGTTTAAGTTTGTCACTCTCAATGCACAGAATGCTCAGTCCAGACAATCTTTCTTGAGACGTGGTGGATCTCAGTCCATTTTTGATGCTTTTGAGCCTTGAGAAAGATCTATCTTTCGATCAGTTAGTGACCATTAAGCTTAGAAACAGTCTTAATATTGCTTCTACATTAGGAAAGGCTATGTGAATTTTTCCTTGCACATAATTTGATACAGGTTTTCATGAGACTATAATTTCGCTTAGAAAGTCTACAAGTGAACTGTACAACTTGGCACAAGTACTGAATAATAATTCAGATTTCTAAGGGCTTTGCTAACCCTGTGAAAACGACCTAGGACTCTGGTCCAAAACTGCAACATAAACACAAATTCCAATTTTTCTATTTTTTGCAAAAGGTTGTTAGCATGAAGCCTGGTATCACCCTTCTCACTTACATCGGAGTGCAAATGACTGAGTGCATTAGTAATGGCACTGTAACTTTCCAAAATAGCTTTCATGGCTTTTGCATGTGCATCCCACCTAGTATCTGACAAATGTTTAGGCACCTTTGACTGAGGTTGTAAAAATGATTTTAGAACTGCCCACCTCTTTGTGGAAGATGAAAAAAAATGTAAATTTTATTGATAATGCCAAAACAGTTGACTGCATCAAGACAACAATTAACAGCTGAACGGCCCACCAAATTTAAGGAGTGACCAGTGAATAGAATAAATTTTGAAAATTTCTTTCTTTCTAGGAGTTTTTGCTGCATACCATTGTACCTAGCAGCCATGTTTGCAGCATTGTCATAAGACTACCCTCGGCATTTATTAAAATCAAGATGAAGCTTTTTAGTGAAATATTTATGCACTAAATCTAGCATGCCTACCCCAAAGTGGTCTTTTAGCTTAAGGAAAGTTACAAATCTCTCACTTAGTAAATTGTTTATAGAAGACACATATCTTATAATCAAAATTAGCTGATCGAATATCGGGAGTAAAATATAATATTGGGAGTAAAATCCACAGAAAAGTTGAAATATCTCACTTTTTTCACTTCAGCCACAATTGTCTCCTGAACTTTTTTGGCCATGAGCTAAATCATCACTTTACAAATAGTTTTTGACAAATAAGAGGGGTTTCCTGATCCTGATTTTCCATGACGATTGATATGAGCAAGAAAAATGGATCAAATTTTGCTACTAATTCTAAAAGACCAAGATAATTGTCGTTATTAGGAGATCCAAATTGTTCAGTGTTTCCTCTAAAAGGTAAGCCTCGTTCTGCAAGAGTGCAGATTACAGCGGCGATTCTTTCCATTACATGCCACCAATACTGCTGTTTTTGTTTTTATTTGCTCCTCCAGCTTTGAAGTAAACGTATATCCTCGTTTCCTTGTTAGGTAGGTCAACGTGGCATTTCTGTGTTTTTCTGAGTTTTCATGAGCTTGGGTAGGATAAGAGTTGTGCCAGTCATCAAAACCATCAGAAGCTGAAGCCGAAGAAGATACATGGTTTGGAAAGAGTTTACAAACAAAGCAATAAATTTTTCCTTTTGCGGGGGAATAAACAAGTCACTCTCTGCTATGTGTTTCACCATTGACTTTCGTTGAATAAAACAGAGCTTTTGTGCAAAACCTGGATTGCTCCTTGTACACTCGCTTGGAACTAGAAAATGGTCCACAATTGTGCTGAACTGAAGAAGGGCCTCTCTCTATCCAGTAGGCTATTTCCTCATTTCATAAATCTTTTCACAAACCAACGTTCTTT
Organism: Diplosoma virens; assembly: GCA_963680785.1. Lineage (NCBI taxonomy): Eukaryota > Metazoa > Chordata > Ascidiacea > Aplousobranchia > Didemnidae > Diplosoma > Diplosoma virens. The sequence goes on from CAVMFT010000299.1 coordinate 69,992, forward strand.
AAACGTGTATATGTAGATCTATGTTCGGTATACTCTGAATAAGTATCTACAGTATAATAGGCCTACCTTGGGATTGATTTACTTTACCAGGTGTGAACTGAAAATTTTGACTGTCTCCACTACTTTCATGTGTTTCTTTTTTCCCACCCTTTGCAGCAACTGAGTTTTGAAAGATATTTGTATTTTCATTTTTGCTGGGTATGGTTGCTTCCTCATTACCAAGTTGCTGTTCAACGTCCCGCATTGCTTTTTAAATAAGATTTTCTTCTGTTTGAATGCTAGCAGTTGGCTGATTAGCTTGATCATCACACAGATTTTCTTGTGCTAGGGTCAATGCACCTACTTCAGTGCCAGCACCTGTTGCTTCTGTCAGAGGTTGATGCAAGAAAGCAGTGATTGATTTTATCTTTTTTACCATATCATTTTCAATTTTCTTTCTCTTGCGCTTGCTAACTCCAATTTCAAATCTTTTACTCATAATAAAATTAGGGTTAGAAAAAGTAAGAAATAAGATTATTGCTTGATCTAAACACAGGTAAGCAATATCAATACGTCTAATAATAAAATAAATCGATAACATTTTAAATTTTTATTGATAAAACATATATTTTATCACAAAAGTGAGCAACACACTGTCTGTAAGTTATTTTAGCAACATGTCAACTACTGGTACTGTTTTTTGCAGAGTAGACTACTTAGTAACCTTTATAACTACGTTTACTTATAACCTATGTAGAAGATATTTAGCAATACAGGTATAGGTTCTGCTCTAGGTGTGGTTTAAACTTGTCAAGTTTTTATTAGAATTACAAACTTCGAAATCGAATTTTGAGGCCCCTGGACGTTGAGGCCCTAGGCTTCAGCCTGCCTAGACTATTGGTAAATCTGGCTATTGGTAAATCTAGACTATTGGTCCTAGGGCGCCAAAGAGACCTCAAAGACATCCTGCACACTAGAGTGATGCTCAGCGCACAATGTCATACTGATCATCGCCTAGTGCACTGCAAACTCAAGTTGCACTTCAAACCTAAGCCAAGGAAGGGAGGGTCCCCCAAGAAAAAGTCAAGCTCAGCAAGCTACAGTCAGCTGAAGTGAAAGCAGACTTTCAGGCAGACTTACAGGCCAAGCTTGAAAACAACAGGTGCCCAGAAGATCCCTCTCCCGAAACACTCAGGGACAAACTGAAAAGCACCATCCTGCAGACATCTGAAGAAATGCTTGGGTTTACCACTAAAAAGAATAAAGAATGGTTTGACGAAAACAACGAAGAGATTCAGAAATTGCTGGCGGAGAAGAGATCAGCCCACCAGGCCCAACTGGCCCACCCGTCCTGTCCTGTGAAGAAGGCTGCTTTTCGCCACATTTGCAGCAACCTCCGGCTCAAGCTTCGAGTGATGCAAAACAAATGGTGGACCAACCTCACAGTTAGAACTCAGCAGTACGCAGATGCTGGTGATTTCAGAGGCATTTATGAAGTTCTCAAGGCAGTGTATGGCCCGACACACCAGGCACGGAGTCCTTTGCGCAGTGCGGATGGACGGGCACTCCTCAAAGACCAGACATCTATTCTGAGCCGTTGTTCTGAGCACTTCCAGGAGCTCTTCAGTGCTGATCGAGTTGTCCAGGACTCAGCGCTTCTCCGCATCCCCCAGCTACCAGTGAAAGTGGAACTGGACGAACTACCCTCTATGCAAGAACTTATTAAAGCCATAAAGCAGATGAAGAGTGGCAAGGCAGCAGGAGTTGACGGAATTCCACCTGAGTTCCAAAAAGATTTTACTGCATTTTTTCTGCTTGGTAGTGTTGACAAACAACTCTAAAGTTTAGTTATACAAGGTGGCCGCCAGAAAAGCGGGAAATTTGAGGTTATAAATTTATAAAATTTATTTACAATTTGATGGTAAATAAAATTTATAAAATTTACAAATTTCCCGCTCTCGAGACCAATTTTTAGGGTCTCGGTCTCGGTCTCGGTCTCGGTCTTTTGCTGGCAGTCTCGGTTTTGGTCTCGTAATGACCTGGTCTCGGTCTCGTACTTTTTAAATTGGTCTCGAGACCGGACATTTTTAGTTATTTGACCCATTAACTGCGGAATTAAATTTTCACAAACCGTTTCTCAGTGCGTAATTAAAATGCGCCTCGCTTTTTAAAATGACTTTTTTCTTGCTATCGCGAGCTCTGTGGGGATTTTCCTATTAATCTGTTTTAGAAACCGTAAACTCAGGCAGACGACAGTTAATACTTCTTCAAATAATAGCCAATAATTGAAGTGAAATGTACTTTACACTTGCACAAAATTAAACTTATGATCATATAAATTTACTATTTTTAGATGTTTCGATGCATTTATTTAGTTGTTTTGTGAAAAAATTATACAAAAAAAGCAGTTGCATTTTTTAATCAAATTGATAATTAGATGCTAGGTTTTGATCATAAGAAAATGTTGGATGCAATGTTCAGGATAAAAAATTTTTAGTGCTGGTTTAGTATGTGATCTACCTACATCTTGTGATCTACCTGTGAGTATGATACGATAAGAGAGTACGTGATTGCAAAAGGGATTAGACAGATTACTACTACCATGATTGGGTCCGGTGCGGTTGCTCCGTTCATTCCGTACTAAAAACATCACTGCTCATAATCATCTGAAATATGCACATCAAAGAAAAAAACAAAATATGTCTTCAATCTTGCAACAAAATATTTCGAAACTTGTAGGAAAACTAATATGGTATTCTGAAAAAACTAGAGTTTTAAGAAAAATCATTACAATAACCACAAAATGCTAACCTTCATGTAAATAATCGGCGGCATGGTCAAGTGGTTAGAGCGCCCGGGATTGTGATCGACATGGTTTCGGTTCAAAACCTACTCGCGCCATATTTCCCTGCTTTGGTTATCTTGTCAAGCAGTTCTAAATTTCAGTATTATCTCTATTAAATTTCAAGCGGGTAGCAATATCTTGGTATCTTTGAAAGCAGGTCGGGGTAATTGTTTACTCTATGTATTAGCGCCTCCGTTGCTTTCCTGCAAGTCAGGAGGATAAATATAGAGATTAAAAAAAGATTTTTATCTTATAAATGTTGTTCCATGTCAACCGCCGTTTTATTCAATTGTATTATGTTTTAAGGTACCGAATTGTTTTCGAAAAGTTGTACTTTTTTCAAAAAATATTCATATTCCAAACGAATTAAAATACTAAATGAAGTAAATGTCAAGGCCTAATAATACTGAGTTACGTAATAGAACTTGAAAAAAAGTTACCGTAAGCAAATACAATTGTTTATAGCGCCATTCAAACCCTGACTATTAATTTTTTCAAACACACTCCGTTAAACTAAGCAAAACATTGAATTTTGTTACAAAATCATGATTTCTTCAACTAAAAAGTATCGAAATCAAGTTTCAAACAATGAGTCTTGGTAAAAAATCTTTATTTTCTATCTAAATTTTTTTATAACATATTTCAAAATTGAGAAAGAGCTCTTGTGGATGTTGACTATAAAAGTTACAAACCAGTAAAACCTAATCCATTCCGAGTTAATTAAACGGCTTTACAAACAAAGCAATGCGGGAAGCTGTCAAACAGTGTCTGTTAACTGTTGAATTGCTTCAGAGCAGAAAAAGTTGCGCCATGAAACAATGCGATTGCCAAAGACGAGTTTTCTGTTTTGCGCAGGAAACGGGTTGATGTAGTTATGATGATTTACTGCTTTCTTCACCATAAACAACTCCCCTTGCGAAATAAAATTAAAAACCTTTTGTTGCCCAGTAAAATTTTTGAGTAAACAGAGTCAATAAATGGTTTAGTTAGTGGTTTTTAACGTAAATTTTCAAGGAGGCGCGATTGTTAAAATGTTTTACAACACATTCTTTATTAATTTTAAAACTCAAAATGACAGGAAACTTGACCTCAGCAAGAATCGAATTGAACAACGAAATCCAGCAAGCTTTTTTTAATTGGATTTTGGTCTTACGAACGGTAACTGTGAGTCCCAATTAAAGCACAAATAAAAACTCATGTATTTGATTTAAAAAAAAATTTAATCAAATAAAATTCTCCTATAGATGAGAAGCAAAAACAAATTACAGTGCGAAATAGGCGACATTTTTGATGAAGCACAAGAACAGTTTCTTGAGTTAAAATTTAACTCAGCAGCCAAAGACAAATTTAAAGTACTGGACCTTGAGACGTTTTGGGCCAAATACCTTCCCGTTTACCATCTTATTACTACGGCACACTAATAAATTCTGAGTTTGCCTGCGGCACACTTACTTCATGAAGGCGAAAGCCTACTTAATACACTCTTTAAGTTTACATAAAGAAATTATATTCACTTCGATTTGATCTCATATTTCACTATTTTTCTCTCAAAATCATTGTGATCTCTAAAAAAAAACAAAAAAAAGGTCTTTACTTCGATTTGATCTCATATTTCGCTATTTTTCTCCCAAAATCATGGTGATCTCTAAAAAATCACATACAGTAAAATAAAACTATATGCGGTATTTTCAAGGGGGGCCCGAGGCAACTGCCTCATTCGCCTCACCCAATATCCACCATTGACTCCGTCAAAAACACAAAAATTTCGCGGCACACTTTACTCCCGGCACAGAGTTTGGGAAACCCTGCTCTATAGTATAAAGTTTTTCTCATAATTGTGACCTGATTAGCTAAAATATAATTTATTACATTGAATAAATTATCTCTATTCCGTTCGTTACGGGGCTTTAGATGTTTTTTGGTAATAAAAAATTCTGACTTTAAAGCAACGCACAGATGTATATAAAAAACTTGCGCATTTGCTGGGGTATTGTGACCTAAAAAAGACTTTCTTTATGCGAAAACATAGAGCAAGACTTTCTTATAACATGCTGGGGATGCTAGTTTATTCGAAACATAGCTTTGGAATTTTGGAAAAATAAAAATTAATGTCGTTAATAAATTTAATTTTTTTCGAAAAATATTCTCGTCTCGATCTCAGTCTTGGTCTCGAAAAAATTTTACGGTCTCGATCTCGGTCTCGGTCTCGAGTCATGTGGTCGGCAAAAATTTGAGCAAAGCGAGCGCTATCTTTCTTTTATTTATTTCTCGCCCCCGAGACACGCTAGTAACTTAAGAATAAAAGAAAAAAAGATAGTGCTCGCTTCTCTCAGATTCGCTTCTCTGTAATGAAATTTGTAAAATCATTATATCATACAAGTCTAACAGATGAAGAGTTGAGAGAATTAATTCACACTGCTTTTGACTTCATATCGCCCAGATTTTCAAAAGCTATCTAATAAAGTAGAAATCCACAATAGATCAAATGCTGGTAAAATCTCGGAAAAATTGTAAATCGTGTAACGTTGTATTTGTTTTTATTATTCCAATAAAACTTGGTTTGTTTACTTTATTTGCATTAACACCTCTAGCAGAATTTGTGGCTTTCCGGCAGTTTTGAATTTTCACATGCGGCTCTATCATTGAAAACTTTGCCCACCCCTGGTCTATACTCTTTAGCTTTATTGACAACAAAAAGATAATTGGCCATTTTGAAATAGAAAAAAATACTTTAATAGTTTAAAGTAATATTGCTTGACATAGCGTGTTTTTATAATTTTTTACAAAAAAAATACAAAAGTGTTGTGCAAAGGCATCAGTCCATGCAAAATCAATGACGTCACAATCAGTCCATGAACTATAAACAAGTTTCATAAATTGAGGCATTATAGTTGTTTACGAATATGGATATTGTATACAAATTTTTTCACATATTTTCTGATCGGCGTTCACGAAAAAGACGTTCAATGACGGTTAAGTCGGAATGACTTTGATTAATTTTTTTAACTTTCAGACCACAAATATTTGTCTTAACAATGTGTTACGACTAATAGGCTCGTTAGGGGAGCTGATAAGAATGCAAGAATAAGTTTAATTACTTAAGATTTAGCTTCGTGGTTTTATGTTACGGCACGTAAGTTGCAATGACAAATGTAAATGATAGACACCGCTTTCCAGCTCCTTAATATTAGCTGTAAACCTGCTGAGCTTTCCACCGATTCAACTTTTACCATTTGCCAAATAAAGAAACTGGTTAATTACTTTGTTTTTAAACTGCTACGGGCAAATCTTTGTATTCAATTTGTTGAAAACAATTTTTAGCAAAAATTTCTTGTCTATTTCAGCTGAAAATTACTTTTTGAAAGCACAAGCTATCAAGTACGTCATCCCCATGTACGTTTCGACCGATTTGGCTGCTGCGGTTGCTCAATCAAAAAAATTGCTAATTTTATTTCAAGAAGAGTAAAGATTAATTTATTTTACCTGCATTGAAAAACATTTAAAACCATTGAAAATCATTGAATTATTATGACGATGATGCGTCATAATTACCAGAACAATGTAATAATTCAATGATATTTTTGTTTTTCAATAAATTAAGAGCGACCTCTCGTGACAAAACGTTTTTTTGCAGCGTTTGCAAACTTTGTTGTTGTTTTTATCATTTGGTGTAAGTGTAATCTGATGACTTCAATACAATTACAAAAAGTTTTTATTGGTAGATTTGTATTTTAAGTTATTGCAAATCAAAATTAAATAAAATTATTTGCAAGCAAGCAATAGTTAAAAACTGTGTTTGTTTCTCTAAAACATAATTGTTTTGTAAATCTAAAGTAAAAACATTCTAAAGCAGTGTTTCTCAACTTCTTTTGGCCATGCCCCACCAAATCATTTCTAAAGCTTTGATGTTCCCCATTTGGTGATACAAAGGTGTAAGAAATTTTTTCAGGTGGCAATACAGATTTGCCCTAAAGACTAGTGAAAACTAAAAAAAACTTTATCACTTTCAAACTGCCTCTAATTTTTTCATTTTTACCCCAAAAGACTAGTGAAGACTTAAAAAAAGGTCATCACTTTGAAACTGCATCTGATTTTTTTTACAAAAACTTCAACAAAGGCTTTTGCTCAAAGCATCCTTGTGTTTTTCCACCAAAATTGATTCATAGCGTCCTAAAAATACCCATTCCCCACCAAAATTTTGCCAGGCCCCACCGGTGGGATGCACACCCCACGTTGAGAACCACTGTTCTAAAGCTTATCTTTAGTATGCGTGATTACTTCTACTTTTACAAAATTTCACAAATACTTGCTGCAAGCTTTTACAATATTAACCAATTTAAAACAGAAAAGCAAAACATAATTGAAAACTTTTTCTCAATACTTCAACTCGGTGTATACCACTGCTTCTTAAACTTTTTTATTCTGCGACCCCGTTTCAAAAAAAAAAATTTGTGTGACCCCAATATGTGTAAGCTAATTTTACGTTAAATTTTTTCTATGAAAAACCATGCATGTGCATGAAAAACCATGTAATAAGAACGAGAAATGGAAATAGTGACCTAAAGAAAATTAACAAAATTACGAAAACCAAATGTTTTCTAAAAAAAAGTCTTCACTCAGAATCAAACTGCGATTTATCTATTTTCGTCGCAACCAGTGGTGGATATTCAAATTCAGGGCCCGAGGCGAGGATTTCCAAAAATTGATGTTCTTTAGAAAAAAAAGAGCTTTGATCTCGTCTTTCACTTTTTTCTCCCAAAATCATGGTGACCTCTAAAAAAAAAGGTCTTCTTTTCGATTTCATCTCCGATTTTGCTATTTTTCTCCCAAAATCATGGTGATCTCTAAAAAAAAACAAAAAAAGGTCTTCACCTCGAATCAATCTTGTATTTCCCACTTTTCGTCCCAACTTCATGATGATATCTAAAAAACATCTGCAGCAAACTAAAACTATATGTGCTATTTTCAAGGGGTGCTTCTAAAATCGATGGGATCCAAAAAAAAAGGGGGACCGAGGCAATTGCCCCATTCGCCTCACTCAATATCCACACTGTCGCCAACTTCAGGTGTTCTCAAAAAAAAAGGTCATCACTCAGAATCAAGCTCCGATTTGTCAATTTTTGTTCCCAAATTCTCTGATTTGCCAATCACAGGTGCAATAACCATAATTTTTTCCAAAAGCTCCGTGGCACTACTGGGATTTTCAAAGTTTCGTGGCACAAAGCACAAAATGCTAATTTGTTTTGCGACCCCAAAATTAGTTTAGGCGACCCTGTTTGGGGTCGCGACCCATAGTTTGAGAAGCCCGGGTGTATACAATAAAGCACAAGACTGGATGTTTTTTAAAATCAAGCCGCTTAAAAGACGAGAAGCACCAGACACTGCGAATCGAACTTAACATTCTGCAGTGAGATAAGCATCACTGACGAGCTCTAACAAGAGCGAAACTCGAGTCTGGTATTCTAAATCCTCATTATTCTTGAACTGTATGTTTTATTCACAAGTCAGAAAAATACAATCGATTTATTTTTCACTGAACAAAGGCTGATCATTCAAATCAGACATTACAGCATTTTTGCTATTGGTAGAAAAAAATGTAAGAAATTGGCTGATTTCAAAAAGTTTCTTCTTTTCGTCATTACTCACATTTTCAAGGCGAATGCATTCATAAGCGACAAGAGATCTCTTCATGGTTTTTACATACAAAAGAGGAGAAAAAAATTGATTTATTTATAATATAATTTCATTACATCAGCCAATACTTCTTTTTGCGTTCTTTCAAACATAACACAAACTGAACACTTTTTAGGGTCGGTTTTAGCAAGAAAAATTATGTAAACTTTTTGAATTCCTTTGCTGTTTTAATTTTCGAAGAGTAGCAGACATGTTTGATAAGATAGCAGTTTCAATAAAGCTTCGCGTAACTGAAGATGATCGAAATACTGTTGCTCTTCCACTTCAACAAAAAAAGAAATCATTTTCAATTTGCTGTCTGCTTGAGGTTTCTTTTTGTATTTTCGCTTGGCCTTGATTGCACAAAACACATTTCGAATCGACATGGTGTCTATTGCGTTGTTCGTCAAAGAAAGCGACTTCTTTAACTTTGCTTTACCACTTGCAGACACAAATGCGCTGTATTTTAGGAAAATGATTATTTCGACTGCAATAAATAATTATAAGGAATTTTTTTTTCTTATATAACCTATTGCCCAATAGCAACTCAAAGTTTCTTTTTTGTCGATTAGTAGCTGTTTACTTAAAACGTCTTGACAAGCCTGAACACGCCTAAAGATGTCAAAAACTCGTAAACTGTTTTTAATGAACAAGTGCTTTTATTTTTGACTCAATGTATTTTCGATTTAGTTTGTTGAAACAACCAATTATTGTTTTAAAAACAGATACTCTCTGCGTATTAAAATATTAGTTTTTAGTAACTAAAATGTATGTATTTGGAGTAATTAACGTATATGCTAAAAATTTGAAAAACATTTAATTTTGTAAGCTTTTCAAAACTACGTAAAAATGATAAATAATGTCATGTTTAAAAAAAAGCAAAAAATTGGATGGATTTTTAACAAAATTGAAGGTAATTACAGCTAAATACTTTATAACGTTAATTTTATTTGTCTTCATGTCGCTATAACAAAATGGTTATATTTTTTTGTTAAATGTTACAATTTAAAGAATTTTTGGTTACGATTTGCAAAAAATATTGAAAACTCTGAAACGAATTTGTTTTTTTTTGTATTAAAAGCAGGTTGAGAAGTTGGAGTTTTTTTTCAACTCCAACTCCACCTGTTCAAAAACGTCCGGCTCCAACTCCGAATCAATTTATTTAAAGTTCTGAAAAATGACTGCTTTCCGACTACATCCTGAAACAAGCAACTGATCCCGCAATTTCGACTTCACAACCCTGATTAAAATTCGATTTTGTTGTGAACAAACTGACAAAATGTAAAATTGTCCACGAGTTTTTGGTTGTCATTCTTAACCAAAACAGTGAATTGGAACTGAAAAACAAACGCAATAATTCCATAAACTCGAGAAGTGTGGTGACGCAAGTAACGAGTTTCAACTACCACTGGGGTGCGCTACATCGTATGTCTTGAGTGAAAACTAGAAAAAATTTTTCGTAGACCTTTGATGTCTTGAGAAATAGTTTTGTGATTATACAAAAAAATGGTAGACGACTATGGGTCATTTTAAATGTGGTCAGTAGCAAACTTTTCAAAGATTTGGCATAAACAATAAAGATTTTTGCTTCCGAAACCAACTATTTTATTAAAACAGTAAAATTCGCTATAAAACGTAGTTCAGATAATTTATGCTTTTTCGTAAATTAAAATTTTCATCTAATATTTTACCTAAAAAAAAATTTACTCATAAATCATGATACAAGAGAGCTTTATGTACTATATTTTTTGGTCTAAAAAGATCATAAAACCAGAGAATGATTTATTGGAATGTACGGTGAAGTTGGAATCACACCTCTAAATTAATACGTCAGCACCTTCTAAAAATTAGAATCGTAGTTTTAGAATAACAAAGCATCGATTTTTTAAAACAAGCCTAAAGTTTATTGATGCATATGCTGAAAACAAAGTGGGTGGACACCATGTATTTTTCATGATACATTATGCTGAGAAGTTTGCCTGATATAAACTAGCGCAGTGGTTCTCAACCATTTGCATTTTGCTAGGGTGCCGCAAGCTATTGCATAATTTTTCCAGTGTTTCTCAACCTGTGTGCCGTGAGAGATTTCCAGATGTGCGTGAGACATTAGTGTGCCGCAAAAGATTTCGGAAAAAATTATTTAGGAACGTCGAATTTTGCGGGTTTTGCACGTGAAATAAGTGAGATTCGGAGCAAATACGGTTTTTATTTAGAAAGAACTGATTTTGGGAAGGAAATTGACAAGATAGAGCGTGAATTCAGGTGAAAATCTTTTTTTTTTTTTTTTTAGGGATCACTAATTTTTGGAGCGGAAATCAAGAATCCTAGCTCAAATGCGCCGCGAACTTCAGAAGATGCCAATTATGCGCCGCGGCCAGAACAACATTATGTCGCGATTTTTGATGAGTTTTAAAAATGTGCCGCAAACGGGAAAAGATTGAGAAACACTGAACTAGATGTTGAAAATTGTTTGAGAAACGTATTGTTTCGTATGATTTTTGAAGTATAAAGTTTCTATTTTTTTAGTCAATGCGGTTTCAACTCGAGAAAAAAATATACTCTTTTCATTAAAATCTGTAAGGATGATTGTCTTTACTATCAAAAAACTGAAAGAAATTCGATGTCTTTAAATCACATGCTGAAAGTTGTTTGAGAATGTGTTATCTGATTTGCTTAATATTTTCAATCAAGACGATTTCGACACGATAAAGTGATTTTCTATTATAAAATTAATGATGCTAATTTTTTATCACGAAATTAATTCAATTGATCACAAGCTAGAAAAAATTGTTGAAAAAGCGATTTTGTTTTGCAAATTGACTAATGTTTTGTTATTTTTTGATCAAAAAGATTTCAATTTTAAGAAATCTTCGAAATATTTGTAAATCTGACTGTTTTTCTTTTGCAGCGAAACGCAAAATTAGATGTAAAATTGCGTGTTGAACTAGTGCAATCTGAGACATAATTCAACTTTGCAAAAATAGGTTTTGAAATCATTAAAAAAATTTTTTAACAAACAGTTTTTTTATTAAAGTTTTAACCACTATTTTCTTGCTTTTAAAGTCACAAAAATGATAAAATTTGCTAAAGAGGAACTTGTTGACTTTTAACAAAATTTTTACTTGAAAAAAGCCGCAATCAAACCGCTTTGAGGTTAAAAAAAAATTGAAGAATTTGCCTCAATCATTTTGCAACATAAAGAATGCAAGTTTTTTTTGTATCAACAGGTCAGCCGGTTTAAAAAATTGTGACAGACGCGATAACTTTTATGAGACAAACCTAAATTGTCTCGGGTCGTGATTTTTCTGGCGGTATTTTTCAAAAATAATTTTGGAATAAAAAACGCCTTTACTTTGTTTGGCGAAGAGATAGTTTAAAAACAGGTTCACCAATATTGAAAAAACTGTATTGTTTTCAAATGATTAATCTATTGTATCGCTTTCAAAAGAAAAATTGAGTGAAATGCAAACAAAGAAATCTCAAACCGTGCAAAATAATGTTAAAAAGTTTTTGTTCCTGTTTAACAACAACGTTTATACTTAAAGCAGTTCATACTCCCAAGCTTCGAAGTTTGAAAATTTACAACATTCAAGAAAAACTTTAAATGACTTGGGTCAAAAGTTAAAAATTAAACCCATGCTGCTTTTCTACAAAAATTTGCAGCTGACGTTCTGTTGTTGCTAAGCAGATACGTACGTTAAAAAAACATTAAAAATCTTGATTAAATCACGGTTTTGTAGAATTTTGCCGGTTTTTTGTGTTTGAAGAATTTAAAATAATGTAAATATGTTGTCTAAAAGTTCACAATTGCAGACTTTTTAAGAGTTTTTTAAAAGTGTAAGCAATATAAAAATTTTAAATTTTCTTGCAAGCCCTTTCCACAGTTGAAGTTTCAATTCAAAAACGCCTTCACGGTTTTTCTTTTGTGTATTTTACAGCTTTGTGCTTGCCGGCTAAAAGCTGCCGAATGCCAGACTTTGATTGTCAAAGTTTTTACACAGTATTTTTAAGAACTTGAGCACAAATGTCAGTGTGAAAAATGTGCTAATTTTTATTCATCAATCAATTTTCAATTTATTTTACACAGTCACTGTCAAAATATTTTTGAAAAAAGAATCATAACACTTTCAACAATTTGCCTTCATTAGAAACATATTGCTCAAAATCCTGTTCATTGGTATACTACTTTGATGTTTCTCACCCGAAGCATGTCTTTTGAAAGTTAATTTTTGGAAAAAAATTATTGTTTATCTGTATGAAGCTGAAGCTGCTGTTGTCAGATTGCAAACCAGCAGGAAAGACAAAAAGTTAGAATTAATTTTAACGATGTTAAAGAATTTAACCGGATTTTTTTTTTTAAACCACCATTGAGTTTGGAAAGGATGACTGATAACGGTTTTTTGCGCTATTGACGATTACCTACATGGAAATCATCTTTATTGTGACGCGAAAAAGAATAAGCTTTCAAAAAACCTAGATAAACAAAGTTGTAACAGATTTTCTTAGAAATCTTAAATAGACAAAACTGTAACAGACTACTGTTAAACGTCTTAAAATTATTGAATTAAAAAAATGCCTGAACAATTTAGTTGGAAGAAACAAAATGAAAAATGATGCGATTTATAATAGACTAAATAATTACAACTAGATTTTCTTGAAATCAACAACTGTATAGGCCCGTTTCCACTACGAGCGTGGAAAAGAGCATTTTTTGTCTCTTTTATTGATCTTTGATTGAAGCGTGCGGTTAAAATTGAAGCGAGCGCAAAAAAAAATCAATAAAACAAAGAATGCTTCTTTCCACGCTTGTAGTGGAAACGGGCCTTAAAACAGACACCAGTTCGTCTTTTCCATTAGAAGAAACAAAAATATTGAAAAAAAAATCCGGTTTAAGGCTTTAATATTGAAAAAAACTTTTAAAGAAATTAATGAAATAGTAAAGCAGTTCTTACACTTGATTGCAGCTGCTTTACAAAGACAATATCTAGCATGAAAATCCTTACACATACGAAGTGTGTTTGAAAAGTATCGGGACTGTATGCTTTGCACAAACAACACTTGCAACAGTGATAAAAGCTTTGTTTTTTAAGATGGCGCAATGTCTTGTGGTTGTAAAAATGTAGTTTCAGCATTCTGTGACAACCATATGCTTTTTTACAGGCTTTTCTTGAAAGGTGCTTTACTGTAGTTCATTTTGGGATAATTTATTTAGTAAATATTTTTTTCTTTTTTTTTCTTCTTTTGTTAACAAAAAATGAGCATTGAACAAAGAATCAACTTGAAGTTTCTCGTTCGACTTGGAAAAACTCCAACTGAAACATTCAATTTGCTCCAAGAAGTTTACGGAGATGCTACGATGTCAAGAACTCGGATTTTTGAGTGGCACAAGAGGTTCAGAGAGGGAAGAGAGGATGTGGAAGATATCCTAAGAGTGGAAGGCCAACAACAAGCAGAACAAACGAAAATGTTGAGCGTGTGAGAGAAAAAGTGCGCAGTGACCGCCGCCTTACTGTTAAAATGATAGCAGATGAGTTGAGCATGAATAGTGAGAGGGTGTGGAGGATTATTACAGAAAATCTGGGGATGAGGAAGGTTTGTGCGAAAATGGTACCAAGGTTGCTGAATGATGGGCAAAAGGAAAATCATGTGCAAGTGTGTCAAGACATCCTGAAACAACTTGAAATTACACCAGATCTGCTGAGTAGAGTTGTTACCGGTGATGAGTCGTGGATCTTCGAGTACAATCCACTCACCAAACGGCAGAGCCTTGAATGGAAGAGTGCATCCTCACCAAGACCCAAGAAAGCAAGGCTGTTCAAGTCCAAAATTAAGGTGATGCTGATTGTTTTCTTTGATGTTCATGGAATTGTTCATCTAGAATTCTTGCCACAGGGCCAAACCATTAACCAGAATGTTTACAAAGACATCTTGCGACGTTTGATGCGTTCGGTAAGGGAGAAAAGAAGAGAATTGTTGGAGACAAAGTCATGGCTGCTTCATCATGACAATGCTCCTGCTCACAATGCCTTAAGCATACGACAATTTCTTGCAGAAAATAACATTGCCGTGCTGGAGCAACCACCCTACTCGCCAGATCTGGCTCCCTGTGATTTTTTCTTGTTTCCTAAGCTCAAGGGAGTCATTAAAGGAACCCGTTTTCAAGACTCAAAAGCCATAACAACAGCCGTAACGAAGGAACTACGAGCGATCCCAATGGAATCTTTCCAGAAGTGCATAGAAGCATGGAAGCGGAGATTAGAAAAGTGCATTCGAGCTCAAGGAGATTACTTTGAAGGGGACAAGTTGTAATTTTTACGTGGCATTTCAAATAAAATAATTATTTACACAGTCCCGTTACCGCAACTTCGTTGTTCAGCATGTAGAGGCATCATGCTTTTTTTAGTGTGACTTCATAGATTGCACTCATTCCTGTAACTGGTCTCTGGGCAGTTTTCTAAGTTAAGTATAAAGACGTCTTATTTTTTGCTATACGTCATGGATTGCATTATGTTTTTTGTGTTGGAAAGACATCCAAACGTTTAAAATCTCTGAGCAGATTATCTTTGCAATAGAAGAACATTGTTAAAATCCTTGACCAGATGACTGATTTTTGCAATAGAAAAACATTGTTAAAATCTTTGTTCAGATTTTAAACACAGCTTTGTTGCTCAGCATAAATTGTGTTTAGACGCGACTGAGTCGCTCTGAGAAAAATCAAACTCGCAGATAAACGCAACTTTGTTGCTCTGGGTGGAAATTAAACTCACATTTAAACACAACTTTGCTGCTCAGCTTGAAAACGAACCTGTGATTAGACACGACTGCGTCGCTCTGAGTAAAAATCAAACTCGCAGATAAACGCAAACTCGTTGCTTTGGGTGGAAATTAAACTTACATATAAACGCAACTTTGTTGCTCAGCTTAAAAACGAACCTGTGATTAGACACGACTGAGTCGCTCTGGGTGAGAATTAAACCCATAGTTGGTCGCAACTTCGTTGTTCACAGCTTAAAGAAAGATTTTGTGGTTAAAAAAAACTTCGTTGCTCTTGGTGGGAATCAAACCCGTGGTTGGTCGCAACTTTGTTGCTCAGCATAGGTTGTGTTTAGACGCGACTGCGTTGCTCTGAGTAAAAATCAAACTTGCAGATCAACGAACTCCGTTGTTCTGGGTGGGAATTAAACTCACATAAAAACGCAACTTTGTTGCGCAGCTTAAAAACGAACCTGTGGTTAGACGCGAATTCGTCGTTCTGGGTATAGATTGAACTCGTATCTAGACGCGACTTAGATAGCCGACGATTAAACGCGGCTGCGTCGCTCTGCGTTTTTTATTTTATTTTTTTATTTTTATCTCTATATTTATTCCCCTGACTTGCAGGAAAGCGACGGAGGTGCTATACTTAGGGTAGGCAATTACCCTGACCTGCTTCTGAAATGCCAAGATATTGCTGTCCGCTAGTAAGTTACTAGAGATATTACTGTAGTTTAGAACTGCTTGCTAAGATCACCAAGCAGGGGAAAGTGCCGTAAAGTGTCTTTCCCAAGAAAACAACAGAATGGCGCAAGTGGGTTATGAACCCAGACCATGTTGATCACCAGTCCGGTGCTTAAACCACTCGACCATACTGCCGACATATGTCCATACGACCTGGAAATCAAATTCGTAATTCTAGTTAGAGCTAAGATAAGGGTTAGGGTTAGAGTTAGGGTTAGGATCTCCCTCCAGATCCGTTGCTTATCCAAGGCTTCATCCGACGCAGATTCAACGCAATTCACGTCAAAAGTTTCCTTTTAAACTACTCACAATTCTCAACTTCAACATTCTCCTTCGTCTCGGCCACCGTCGCCACAATCTCCGAATCATTTCTGCGTCTCTCGCAATCTCTATCTCCGGCCCGCTGTCCGGTCTCTCTTAGTGACCCAGTATCTCTGTTTTTCTACGCATACCACAAGGTGGAGCAAAATATGCATATACGTTCCCGGCGGGTGACGTTGGCGGACGAACAACGCAAAAAAATAAGTGAAAGAAATCAAAGCTGAACCACAATGTTGCAAAAACCAGAACAAGACACAAAGTAAAACAACAAATTTATTTGCATAATCATTCCATGCAATTAACCTTTATTTCTTGATTCTATGAAAAATGATGTTCAGAGTTTGCAACAATGAATTGAGTTAATTTACCGTAAAACCTCTAATTGAGCGCCACCCTGTTTTTTCAAAAGTCACCCTAAGCGATTTTTGTTTGTGCAACTAACCCGGATTCCCCTGCGGTTACTATCGCTTCTTGAGAGATCCATTTTCTCTTTTTTTTTTTTTTTTCTTCCATGCTAATGCTAATGCTGAAAGAGAGATTTCGGGTTAGTTTCACCGCAAAAAGAAATCGCTTACGGCGACTTCTTGAAGATATAGGGTGGCGCTAAATTAGAGGTTTTACGGTAACCTATTAAAGTACAATGAATAAGAATGGAAGCAAAACGTCTAAGCAAATGCAAGAATGGAGGTCGAGAAACTGAAATAAAAGAAATGAGCTCGAACTAAATTTTGTAAAGCAATTAATGAAGATTCGAAATCTTAAAGCTTTATTTCAGCTTTATTTATTTCAGCTTTATTTCAGCTTTATTTATTTCAGCTTTATTTCAGCTAACTTTATTTCAGCTTTATAAATAAGAAAAACATCTAATATTAACATCTCTTTTTTTCAAAACAATTAAAACTTGAAACGTAAGAAACCAAAGCGGCGCATCTAAATCCAGAAAATGAGGTTAATCCCGACCTCGCATATTTCAATAGGCCACTAACATTGCACAGATAGACATTAACTATGCATAAAACACAACTAAGATTAATACTTTGACCGACCAAATTAATGATCTTTGTAAAAACTCTGCATTTCATTCAATGAACTGAATTTGTAATTGAAGCCGTTTATTGCAAAAATTAGTTTAAAGAACTAACCAGTGTTTCTAATTTATTGCTTCAGTAAACACTTCTCAGTTTAAGTCTTTTCAACTGATCATTTCATAAAGCAGCAAAAATTTTTTGTGACGTAATAAACCAATGCAATGACGTCTCACAGCATTAATAATATTTACAAGTTTACTTACACAAACTATTTCCATCCGGACTATCCCGATCTAATCTTCGACTCGAAGCAGAACTCACAAATAACAACGCAATTAGCTTTAGCAACTTCATTATGACCAAATAATAACTTTCAAAACTTTATAATTTCTCTGACAAATATTAACAAGTTTTATTCAATTGATGAAACAATTTTGTTGATTTAAGTTTTGCAGAAAATTAATTTATTCATATAACTTTCTAACTCGCAGAAAATTAATTAAAAATTAATATAACCTTCTACAGTAAATTAATTTAAAACGAGACACAAAATAACTAAATCGTATTTATAGAAAGACCGAAGTCTTCACACCCCTGTAAAAGTAGAATACTTTTTGAATCAAAAAATTATTTTAACATAAGTTTATTATCTTTTAAAAATTTTACTTTAAATGTTATAAAAAAGTGACGTAGCCGCTGTTATGACGTAAAATAATATTAAAGCAGAATTTGATTAGATTGAATAGATTTGAATAGAATTTATTGAAACATTAGATTGAAATAAAATTGCTTGAGATTGTCACGCTTTTGTATTAGAATCGTGGAGTCAGAATCGCACGAATTGTATGTTTTTGGGCTGTGTCAAAGCTATTTTTTAGATAAACTGAAGTCGGAGTCGCTATTATTTTTGGTGACTCCGATTTTCAAACTTTCAGCAAATTACTTGTAAGCTATAGTCAGATTTACCATCTCAATGGACTAGATAATAATCACGTTCAAATATGGTGAATATATTTTTGAGAACTGGGCTGCTTTTTGGCCTTTAATTCAAAGTGAAGACGAAAAAAACAGTTTTTGCTTGAAAATGATTTTCAATACAAAAAAGTAAACTCAACTTCGGTTCGGGATTTGTTTAGTAAAATTTAACAAAAAATTAAGAAAGAAAAACTAAAAAAGTTGTTTTCATCTTTAAAAGTCAAGTTACCACAAAAAAAGTCTTCACTTTTTACCCAAAAATCAGCTTTTTTAAAAACTTGTGAATCTTGAAGAATCAAGCTCCTTGTCTGAAGCCACCGCCTCAACTTAATTTTACTGTAACTATAAACTCTTGACTATATTTTGAAATTTTGAACCTTGTTTCGGCGCAAGCAGACAAGCCTATATTCTGCTATGTATTTTAAAACCAGACTTTAACCCAAACATGGGCATTTTACGGCCGTGGGCCACGGGGCGCATGCAGTTCTTTGTTTGGCTTTGATCACCCCGTGAAAGAATCATAAGAAATTACAAAATAAACGAGTTTTTTATTTTAGTAATGCCTGGATTGAATGTGAATTGCTTTGATTTTGAATTTTGAATTGTTTTATTTACATCGCGCATGCGTGTTACTTAATTGACGTAGTTGAAAGCAAGTTGCAAGTATCGAGACAACTTTTATCGAATTTTTTGTTAAATTTTATGTCCGGAAGGAATTAAAAAAAAACTCCCAAATCTCCGGAAATTTAGTATTAACTAAAAACAACGTGCGATTTTTTAAGAAAACACATTGATTATGGGACAAAAATAGCAAATTCCAAAACCGATTCTAAGTGAAGACCTTTTTTTTTAGAGAACACCATGATTTTGGAACAAAAATAGGAAAATTTGAGATCGATTCGAAGTGAAGACCTTTTTTTTTGGTCTTCGTCCTAGATTCGTAAAAAAATTTATTTTGTCCGCCTCTTCAAAAATTTTTTTGTTGGTGCGCTTATGTCTGTCCCGAATTCCGCATATTCAGATATGGCAACCCTAGCGTAGATTGGCTTTCTCTTTTTTATAAAAAAGAAAGTCAATTTTACTTGACTCTTTCATATGATTAGAAGTGACGTGTTAAGGGTCACAATACCAAAAAAATTCAAAGAAATCCTATAAAATTTTAATAGTTTGCCAATTGCCATTTCGTACTCACATTCAGTAATAATAACAATTTAGCTAAATGGTAAAAATAGTTTGACGGAAAATAGTTAAAAGTATTAGAAAACATTTTCAAGCAGAAGTTACCGCAAAAAACTAGAAATAATAACTGCTGGGCAAACCTAAATTAAAATAAGGTGGCAATAAATTACAAAAACCAAGAAAAAATAACTTTTGCAGTACTTTATGACTTGACATATTTTTAGTAAAAGAAACAGCAAAAGCATTGTCGGCAGCGTGGTCGAGTGATTAATGCGCGATGCTTATGATCAACATGATCTCGGTTCAAAACCCACCCACGCATTCCGGTGTGTCTTTGAGAAACACACTTTACGACACTTTCCCCTGCATGGTGATCTTGGCAAGCAGTTCTAAATTAAAGTCATATCACTATTAAATTTCAAGCGGACAGCAATATCTTGGCATCTCCGGAAGCAGGTTGGGGTAATTGCTTACCCCTACGTATTAGCACCTCCGTCGCCTTCCTGCGAGTGAGGAGAATAAATATAGAGATAAAAAAAATTTTTAATTATTTTGTAGTATCTCAAGCAACATGTCTATACAGATGAGACTGTAGATATTCGTCATTTTCAAAACTTGATTTTTGTTTATAACTGTAACACGTTGAATATATAGAATATAAAATCAAGTTAGCAAATTGGCTTTTTTTCGACTTAGACCTACTGGATAGGTTGCTACCAACCCCCAGTATAGGAATCCTACTCAAAAATCCAATTTAGAAATCCTGTACCGACCCGACAAATTTGCTGAAAAGCATGATCACGAGCAAACTAAATTTATTTGAAATAAGAATTTTAACAAGAATCTTCAAACTAGATTAAAAAAAGTAGATAAGCTTCCTTAATTGACGTCTACTATACTGCTTCCCCTAAAAAATTATTTTCTGCTTTGAAGCAACAATATGACAACCTGCTAACAAGGAAAAGAAAATCTAGGACTGGGTTTCTAAACGGGGTCCACAGAATTTTTCTATAAAACAATAATTTGCCATCTACATTCAACTTTATCCAAAAACATTTCTAAAATGATAAGAACTTGTCAATGATAAGCGCATTGCCCAAAAAAGTTTAAGCTCGTAGTCTTTACTTGTTGTTGAAGCATCCAATTTTTTCCCTAAAGTTAAGTAAAGTGTCAAAAAAAGGTCATCAATTAAAGTTTGGGTACTTTTATTAGTAAACGTAAAAAAAGACCTTTTTTTTCCTTGAATTTTAGAAAAAAATTTTAGACTTAAAGTTTATAGAGTTTTATAAAATTAGTCCACAGCTTCACGTGATTCAACAAACTTATCTGTATGGACATGTTGCTTATGATACTATAAAATAATCTGGAATGGTTTTGGTATTTTTTCACTAAAAATATGTCAAATCATAAAATGTTGCTATAGTTCTTTTTTCTTGGTTTTATAATTTGTGCGTTCCAACCAATTTAGAAAGCCTCATCTAGGATGTTGAACCGGTCTTAATTTAACAAAACATTATAATTGAATTAAAACAAAAGATTTTTTATAATTTTTATCCGTGATGTTAGAAGATTGAGAAGCACTGGTGTAACCAATTCTGCACTTTAATGGCTAGCTAGCTTATAACTATTTTTAATTGTGATTAAATCATCGAAAAGTAACCACTCAATCAATTGAATTTTTAATAGTTCTCGTTCCTATTAATAACAATATTTAATATTAGATCTTAAAATTTTTGTTGTAGCTTATTTAATTTGGTGTTAGCAACTAACGTTTAACTTGTCAAACTTGCATTTTAACATGTTGATTGACACAAATACGTATTGTGGCTGTGATAGCCCGTGTAACAAAAAATGTTGTTTTTTGTTTTTTTTGAAATTACCGCGATATTATACAGTATATTTCAGTTTAAGCGCACACCTTAAAAAAAGCTCATCGTCTGCCACTAAAGGAAATTGCAATAAAACATTGACACTTACCGGTCTTTTCAACTTATCACAAACTGTTTTATATAAAGAAAAACAATTAATATTTTTCAGATTTTAGGTCAACTTTTCGTTCTGGCTTTCTATAATATTTTATTGTTGTCATGTGACCCCATGTAAAAAATAATTTTCATTCTTGTTTTAAAAGGACAGTTGTCTCAAATTTTTACAAAAAACTTGTGCATTTTAAATGGCATGAGCTAAAAAATCTAAAGCAGTGTTTTTCAACGTTTTTTTGGCTGCGGTACATTTTTTACTTTCGAAAAATGTCCCGGAACACTACTAACATAAAGTTAATAAAATAAACAATTTCAAAATAAAAAGTTAATTTTGAATTTATGTTTCAACATAATTCAATTAGTGTGAACATTGGGCTTGCTTGGATAAACACAAATTGGATATTCTGGCAGGAATAGAGGAAAGGCACATACGGAGCTTTTGTTCGACAGCTGTCTATCTTTCTCTGTACTTTGTTTTTATGGCAGTCAGGTTTGAGAAGCTAAACTCACACAAATATGTTGTTGAAAACGGGAGCAACATTGAAACAGGTTTGTTTGATAGAACGAGGAATTCCTTCGCAGCAGTTATCCAGAACTGTCCAAAGGTACTTCTGCAAAACATAGCTTCAAACTACAACCTTGCCTAATTTCAGTTAATTCCTCTTGCTCTTGCAACGTCATGTCAAGTGCAACAACTGCGGATGAATCCTATGGGTCCCTCACCCAGCAAAACGTTCAGTGCAAGCTGACGAAAAATATAACTACAGTTTGTCCTTCAGAATTTTCAATTGTTTGCTTATTGTCTAACAAAGAGCAGCATTACTGGCATTTTGGTGTTTTGGAGTGAGTGGATACATTTTAAGATTGCCAATATCCACGTGTTGCTGCCAGAGGTGCAACTTTGACCGAAATCCGTTAATTTTATCGATACTTGTAAGCAGATTTTCGTTTTGGCCTTGCATTCGTGTATTTACTTCATTCAGATGGTAAAATATATCTGCCAAACATGCCAAATTTGCACACCATTCATCACTTGCAAGCAGCTGTGCGTAATCTGACCTTTGATCAGTTAAAAACTCCTTAAATTCTTCCAGCAACTCATACGCACGGGCCAGCACTTTGCCCCGCGACAAACATCTCACCTCTATATGGAACAGTAACGTTGCTTGCTCCGCTCCCATTTGCTCACTCAACAGAGCAAACAAGCGACTTTTTACAGGTCTCATCTTTACAAAATTTACCATACTCACCACATCATTTAAGACAGAAACTAGATCTGCTGGTAAAGTTTTGGAAACAAGTGCCTGGCGGTGCAAAAAACAGAGTGTAAAGATGACATTTTGATTTCTTTCCTTCACTCTACTGACAAAACCTTTATTTCGTCCGACCATAGCTGTGGCTCCCTTCAGTAAAGATACTTATAAAGTTTTCCCACTAAAGATTTCTATTTTCAAGATATTCCGTTGTAATACGAGAAATTTCTTCTCCTGTTGTTTTTACTAGTGTTTTGCAAAATAAAAAGTTTTCCCTAATGGTATCTCCATCCACAAAACGCATGTTGGCCAATAGTTAAGCATTTTTACTTATATCTGTATTCTCGTCCAATTGCAGAAAAAAATGTTTGCCAATGGGAATCTTTTCCAAAACAATAGTTTCGATATCTACAGATATGTCATCACTACGTCTGCTAATTGTGTTGTCTGAGAGAGGGACTTTAGTTACTTCTCAAACCGTGTCAGGGCCGAGCATTTCTTTTACAATGGCTTTGCAGGCAGGTAACATTAATGACTCTGCTATAGTGTGCGGTTTTTTTATTTGACTACAAGCTCAGCTACATGGAAGCTAGCTTTGAGAGCTTTCTCATTTACTTTTACGACTCTATTCATAAAGGTGGCCTGTTTCTCTGTGTGTTTGATTAAGCGAGGAAAATAGTCTGCCGGCTTGTTTTCAAGCGACGGGTGTTTCAACTGCAGATGGTGTTTAAGTTTGCTTGAGATTATAGCGCTGTTGGATAGCTTTTCGCCACGTACTACGCACAACGGAGTAGGTTTGTGACATCCGCAGTGAAAGTAAATCCGAACAAAAGATAACTTTTGTTGTATTTTCTTTACATCACTGTTTTTGCTTTTTTTGATCACTGCTCGTGCTAGGAATTTCTTTTGAGAAAGCATTATTTTGCTTTAGTTCAAGTTTGACTTTTCGACTTCTATTCAAAAATTTATCCATTACTTTTACTACCGTACTACTTGTCTTAACACAGTTCTGCCTAAAATTTTAGCCAAAATATTTTAGACTCTTAAATTTGAAATTAGACTGCCTAGAATTTTAGCCAAAATAACAAAAAATTTTTTGGTTTAAAATTAATTACTCTTTAATTCCTTACTTTATCTAGACTCGACAATCTAATCGAACACCTTTTAATTCTTTAAGAAATTTTAAGATTGTCCTCAAAAGGGATTTCTTTCTATGGGGAGTCGGGTATAAATTCAATAATAAAATTACCAGGTGAAATAATTCTCAGATAAAGATTCTTTGTTTTTTTAATTTCCACCCCTTTTTAACTAGCTGTTTAAGCATTAAAAGCGAAACTGCAAATGACGTAAAAGTCGCACAAAATGTTTCTCAGGAAGAGAAAGAAATGACGAATTGAGCGAATTGACAATTTTGACCGTGGCGAATCGGATGAACTAAAATGTACGCAAAAGATAGGAATTCTGCCAGGACCGAGAAAAAAGTGACGACTTGAGCGAACTGACGAATTAAAACGATGATGAATTAGACAAGTTCTACTGTAGATGAAACTTGACAATTTTCTGCAGAACACCTGGCACGGCACAGCGGTTGAAAAACACTGATCTAAAGCAAGCATTGTTATTATTATTATTTTTTTTTTTTTTGAGAAATAATAAAAATAATTTATAATGTTACAGTTACTTGCTGCATTGCTATTTGCTAGATTGAAATCCGTTTTATTTTGTTTTTATTAAATGTTTAAGCAATTTTTGTTCAAAATCTAAAAAGTTATAAATTTTACTTATGTCATAATCATTTTTCGTTCTTAAATTTTATGGAATTAATGCTGAAGTTTACGCTGACGCTAACACCTTTAAATTTTGTTGCTGCAAACGGTTTAGCTTGAGGCCATTAAGATTTTGAGGAGTTGACGTTGACGCTGGCGCCTTCAACATGTTTTGTTGACACGCACAAGACTGTGTGCTTGCATTGTAAACTTGCAATGCGCTCATAATTGGCATGTCTTTCAAGAAAGAATAAATTTTTTGTCCCAGAAAATTTTGGCCATTAACACTTTGCTTAATCCAATAGATACAAGTCAAATCTCGTTACTATGTCACCTCGCTACTATGCCACTCTCGCTACTATGCCACTTTTGATCGTCCCCAACAAAATTCAATAGAAAATAAATTTACTATGCCAACCCTTAATCTCGCTACTATGCCACGTGAATTCTAAACATATGCCACGTTTTGTTTTACATTTTGTTTCACAGTGTTGTAAAGTACAGTATAGTATTTTTGAATTCTAAATTTTGTTTCAAATTTTTCTTACAATGTCAACTAAAAAGCCAAGCTAACCAACTTTACGTTGAAGGAGAAAAAGGAGCAAATCAGTGAAAACTAGCCAGGAAGATGAGCAAGAAATGGGGCATCAATGTTAAGCGAACCACAGTGAAGGGAATTTTCAGCAAGAAAATGCAAAGCTGCCATCAAAGCTATAATTCCATTAAAAGGCATGAAGCTGAAGCCGGCTCAACACTCGAAGCTCGACGACGGGGTGCTCATATGGCTGAAGCAAGCAAGAGGACAGAATATCTGCCTGTCAGCGGTAATCTGATCAAGGAGAAAGCTTTGATAACTGGCCGAGTTGATGCACATCCCAGATTTTATCGCCAGCGACGGTTGGCTGGACAATTTCAAGAAGCGCCACGGCATCACATTCAAGACAGTGCAGGGCGAAGCTGTAGCGGTGAATTTACAATCCCTTCTTGATTGGAAACAACAGGTTCTCCACCCTTTACTCAGGCAGTTCTCCGCAGACGACGTCTTTAACCTGGACGAGACTGGACTCTTCTGGCAGTTGCTTCCGAACAAGACCTTGAGTTTCAGGAGAGAACAGTGCACTGGAGGAAAAAAGAGCAGGCAAAGGATTATTCTTCTGGTAGGGGCAAATATGAGTCGCACAGAGAAGTTCCCTCTTCTGGCGATCGGCAAATCCAAGAGACCCCGTGCCTTCCAGAACAAAGAGATTATCATCAAATACAAACAAACTCGAAGGCGTAGATGACGGCAAAACTTTTCGAGGATACGTTACGTGCGTGGGACGGACGACTCGGTCAGCAGGGACGAAGACTTACTGCTCTGTCTCGATAACTTCTGTGGCCACCCTACCGAGCTCCAGCTGGATAACATCCAACTGGTCTTCTTCCCACCCAACACGACAGCCAATTCTCAACCAATGAATCAGGAATTCATAGAGAACCTCAAGCGCCACTACAAAAAGATTTTGCTGTGTCGTCGGCTCGAGATCATGGACATGGAAAAGGAGTTTGAGTTCACATTGCTCGACGCTCTACACATTGTCCGGTGTGCCTGGGAGCAAGTCAGCGAGTCGACGAACAGAAACTGTTTCGCGAAGGCCAAAAGTTTATCGAAGAGGAATACCAAACTGAGTCAGATGATGCTGAGTTGCTCGAGATCTGGGAAGCTCTGCCTGCCGAGGAAAAGATGTACCAGAACGAGGAGATCGAGCTGTCTGACTTTCTCGAAGCCGATGAGCGCCTCGAGACTAGAGGATCTTTCACATTAGAGCAGATTGCTGAAGAGATGTTGAGCAACAAGGAGCTGGCGGAAAGCGAAAATGATGAAGTAACTGTCGAGGAAGAAATCGTTTTGTTCAAGAATGCCCAGCGGGCATGGAGCACCGTCCGGAAGTTAATGCAGCAGAGAAGCGGGAAGTTGGGTGTGATGCAAGTATGCGATCGGTTAGAAGACGAGATGCACAAGATCTGCCGAAAGAACATGCGCCAGCTGACGATTCTTCAGAGTTTTTAGCTGAGCTAGGTAACTTGAGAGACATTCTTTGTACATACACTGTAGCCGTTTACAAACCCTTGTTACTATGCCACTTTACCTCGGTCCCAACGGGTGGCATAGCAACGAGATTTGACTGTACTTTTATTCCTATGCAATTAGTTTTATTCCTATGCATAAATGCTATAAGTTTTATTCCTACGCAATTAAAAGGATTATGCCATAAATTGGTATGCAATTAACCCTAATTTTCGTCATGCTGTAAATATTGAGCAAATCGTTATTCTTTTAAACACAGTAAAGAACATCATACATTCAGCTTTCAACATATTGCAAAAAATTTCCATAAGCATGAAGCATGAAAAAAACTGATTAAAGAAAACTATGGGCTATAAATTGTGAAAAAAACCCAAAAGGCGTCTTCAGTGTTAGAAATATATGCAATTGAGAGTTAACTTCGTTAATAACTGTTTGTTATTGTTTTTCGGAGAGATTAACCCAGTATTGCGAAATATAATTTATATATTCATAGACCAAGCTGTGAGTTTTAGTCAAATGAAACTAAAGTTAAATAAAATATGCCTTAATTCTTGTTGCGATTTTGACAGTTTTAAACTTTTATTTTATTTTTTCTGTTTCGAAAATTTTTAATTAAATCCGTGCAGCAGCAAGATATTTCCCAACTGCAAGTTGTTATCGTGTGAAGAGGATTATTTTCGTGGAATGCAAACTTGTGTTCGAAACAGCTGCGAGTTCAAACCAAGAATGCAATAGTTACTACAATTACTGATTGAGCCCAAAAAATTACAAAATGAAACTGATTTCTGCTCAACGTTGCAGTTTTTTCTTATATTTTTTACGCGACCGCTTTCAGTTTTTCAGTAATAATTTGCTTCATTTTATTTAAGGAAAAATTTGGAAATGTAGAATAAAATATTGGACGTTCGATGCTAAAAATGAATAAATATTAGGGCGAAACTTGCTTCATAAATTTTAAAAAAATCAGTGGCATAAGCGTCTGCGCAACCAAAAAATTGTCGCCGACAAATGACGCCCTCAACGCACAAATTGGTCTTTAAGGTGGTTAAAAAAACTGAAAACATGTGATTTTATA
Organism: Diplosoma virens; assembly: GCA_963680785.1. NCBI lineage: Eukaryota > Metazoa > Chordata > Ascidiacea > Aplousobranchia > Didemnidae > Diplosoma > Diplosoma virens. The sequence goes on from CAVMFT010000299.1 coordinate 97,633, forward strand.
TTATTACACAATCTTGGTATTCAAGCATTTGTTCTTTAAAATTTGCGGTTTTCATTTAGCGAAGTTTGTACTTTACAAAATCCAGTTGAATTTTTGAAGGCCTTAATATGGACACATTTTTTTGTTTAAAAACCAAGTACAAAAAAAGAACAAGCAAAACAAACAACTATTCCGCAGTATTTTGAGCAATAAAACAAGACTTTGCCTTATTCCCTGCTTTGTTTAAGTATTTTTTTACTAATTTAAAATAAATGCATAATTTGCTCAAATTGCATAAAAAAACTAAGCAAATTTATTATGCGATTATTTGGGTTCGTCAATAATATATTTCCAAAGAATGATAAAGAAAAAATGACAGAAAATATGTTGGAAATTGCTAAACACTGCGAAGATCGCTTCGAGCCAAAATCGCAACATCACAAGAAAAACAGAATTGTTTGGGCAACGCAGTTTAGCAAATTACTTCAACTCTCTAACCAAGAAAAGAAACTAAAACCCAAAGCAGCTATTGTATATAGAAACCCACCAGACATTAGCTACTAAATTAACGAATTACAAAAAATTATCACAGATTCTTTGTAATACAGATAACTGAGGTTCATACCCACGTGGAAAATGTGCTTTATGTGGAAACTTTAAAAACGATAATAATATGGTTAAAACAGTTGGTTCTATTATTTCGCACTCAAATAGCAAAAAGTTTAATTTAAAACAACATTTTACTTGCAAAAATTATGGTATTTAGATCGCATAGTGTAAATTTTGTAAAATGCAATACGTAGGACAAACAAAAAATAAATTTTCTACCCGCTAGAATAACCACCGCTCATTCTGGAACAAATTTAACGTTAAGGATAACAATGACCGAGCTGCCTTCCTTAAACATTTTTATAAATTTCATTTCGACGCTTTTAATGGTGAACTTGACATCACTGAATGTTACATGGTCATATTTGTAGAACAACCGGATAAAACTTTACTGGATTGGTGTGAAAATAAATGGATTAATAATTTGAATGCTTAAATTAATATTAATGGAATTTTTCTGTTTTACAATTGCGATTGAGTTCTAAACCCGTTTATTCTTCACTATCGTTCAAACTATAAACAGTTAAACTACAATAGTTTTGTTAATCTTTTCAGTCAACACTTTGAATCTTAGCGGGAGTTTGCGGTTTTTAATTTTTGCTACAAGTTTTACACTGTGCGCTTTTACATCATTGTTACATGATCCATAATTATTATGTCAGTTGTTATGTCGTTTAGCTCTTAGTTTTTATTGAAAGCTTCACTTTGTGTCGTTGAGTCAGGACCGGTATAGTATGAGTAGAATTTTCAAAAAAAATTTTTTTTTGTCAAATATATGGTAATCTAATTTAATTTTTTACAGAAACTGATGATGACCTTTATAGGCCGAAATCGATTTTTCATGTTTTAAATTTTAAACTTTTATTTTCTATAATAAATTGAAAGTTGACCGATTTTATTAATAAATTCATGCATCGCAATCTTATCTGTTAAATAAAATCGTCAATGTAACTTTACTGGAAAAAGGGTAATAGATTTCTGATAAAAGACTTTAATATATTTCCAAAGATTAAGATTTTCGCGCATTACTTTCTGAAGATTAAGATTTTGTGCATTACGTGTCTGTGCGCAAGCATTTGTGTGTGTACGTTTTGCATTTGTTTACATATTTGTAGTAATTTGATTTTTATCCCAATTAATCAATTTTTTTAATTGTTTGCTTGGGCTTTTGCGGGCCGTAGTTTGCCCACCTCAATATAATTTGTTGTAGACCTACGTAAATGATTAGAAAACCAGAGTAAATGTGTTAAAATTTGAAATTCATCTATTTCTTATTGATGTTGATATCTTTACATTTACTTTTCTGACTCACAGGAAAACGTTGTAGATGTTGTACTTAGGGCATCAATTAAGCGGTTATCCCGATCTGCTTCAAAGATGCCGAGACATTGCTGCCCGGTCGGAAGTTTTCATTTGGTTTTTATTTTTTATTTAGAGCAGTGAGTGATTCTCAACCTTTTTGCGCCTGCGGCACACTTTGGGATCTTTTCAAATTTGCGGCACACTTGGATTACAGTGCAAATTTAATTTTCTAATGTAAATGATCTCTAAAAGTAATGTTCTTTTAAAAAAAAAGTCTTCATTTTGAATTTATCTCGGAATTTTTGGTTTTCATCCCTAAAAAGTAGTGTTCACTAAAAAAAAGTTGCCCAGTAATGAACTAATGTTTTTTAAATCTTTCCTGGCACACTTGGAAATCTCTCGCGGTACACAGGCTGAAAATCACTGATTTAGATACAAATAAAATATGGATCTGCTTACTAAGGCCCCCAAGCAAAAGAAAATGTTGTGAAGTCTTATTCCCAAGGATACAACAGAATCACCCGAGTGAGGTTTGAACCGCGACAGTGTCGATCACTATCGCCATCAATACAAACACTACCAACCAAGCCTTCTACCAACTCGACCACGCTACCAACACAATTAATCATAATAAGGTTCATCGTGATTATCGAACGCGCATTGCAAGCTTCTATTAACTATTGATGTTATTATCTTGATATCAACTTTTGGGTTTTTAGTTTTATTTGGAGACAAGACTGAAGTATGGAGATGCTTACAGAGATCCCCAAGTTTGCTAGACTGCCAAGCACAAAACAAACAAATGTTAAAGTCATATGTGTTGACTCGACTCCAACGCTTTCCTGCAAGTTAGAAGGATGATTATACAGATGAAATATAATGAATGAACTTTACCTCAGCCATAATTAATATCAAGCTTAATCATAGCCTAAAGCTCATCAGCTCATTTTTTAAACTAAAAAAATACATAAAATTGTATTTAGGCTTACAAATTTTTTAAAGCATAACTTTCTTATGTTTATTCTCTGGAATGCGATTAAAATTTGTTAAAGTAAAATCAGTGCAAGTGATTTTTAAAGCTTTTTTAAAGCTTTAGCGAAAAAGTTTGTAAAGTTTATTTTTATATCCTTAAAGTTTCGTTTGGTTTAGTTTTGAGTTTTGAAAGGAAACGTAAGAAACTGGTCTCGAAATCTCCCGAGTTGATTCGAAGTGAAAGCCTGAGTTATTGAAAAAAACAAACACATTCAACTTATAAAAACTCAATTTTAGTACACAAAAAACTAAAAAAGATTAGATTTTTTAGCAAGAAAAATCAATATAATTAAAAGTAAACAGAGAATTATTGCTTAAATTTTCACGCTAAAAGGTAAGGAAAAATATGACAAAAACTATTTCTGGCGTTCCAACTCAAAAACCACATTTACAAATCGAGAAAAAGAATACCCATTGCACAAAAGTAATTACCTTTTCAGTCTTGCTTTTTTGATGGGGGTGTTGTGTATTTTGATTTAACGCATATCGAACTAGGACGCGTTTCACATTTCGTTTAAGCGCGAGCTACCGTGTGATCTTTTATTTGCCCAGCGAGTTTCTACTTGTTTGTATTTTTATAATTACCGCGCCTTAAACTTTATTGTACTGTTTAAATGTTGCGTTTTTAAAGTCTTGTAGATCATATTAAACGAGATTAGAATAAAAGAGATTTACTCGTGTATTCGTTTACAAAAGAGTCACTTGTTGGTTTGCCGAGTAAGGGAATTTAAATAACTTTTTTAAATTTTTAAATAACTTAGAAAAATACAACAAGGGGCAAAGGTTTAAATTGCTTTTTTAAAAAACAAAAAAATTTTTATACAACTTGTGGGTTGAAAAATGTTCTTTGCTTTCAAAAGTCATGTCAAAGTAAAAATAAGAGTTTCCACTTGTTTGTTTTGGATGAAATTTTGCTTTATAAACAATAGTTTTAAAATTTTAAGTAGTTGGCTTATTTCTCTTTATTAGGCAATTTGCATTCCTGAATTTTCTAAAATATTCAATATTGGATTTGTTGTCTTTGTTTTGCTAGCAGTTTTTAAATTTTGTGACTTGGAAAAAAAACAATTTTAATTTATTATGCTCTTGGCCAAAAAGTTAAGAAATAGATAAAATGCAAAGAGCGACTGCTCAAGACAAATATTAATTTTCAAATGTTGAAAAACACGTAATATGTTTTAGTAAAGCAGTTTTACAATTTAAAAACCATAGTTGGGAAAAACAGGACTACAAACACCAACTCGAACCGGAATTCGAAGAACTTGATTTTTTTTTGCCGAACTCGAATTAAAAAACAATAATTCTTGCATTCAAACTAAAAAAATTGATAGAATTAAAGTTCATTATCTACCAAGCATAGGCTACACAAATAAATTATAGTTTCCACCCGACAAACAGTAGAATATTATTTTATGACGTTACGTTTATGTTTCTTTTGTTTTTCAGTGGTAAAATATATAAATAAAAAGTTATTCGAGTTACCAAAGTTATTAAAATTACCACAGCAACGACAATTTTACGGAAAGTCTATTTTGTTACCTATTTGGTTTGTTCGTTCTACAAATGCAAAGTTGACAAAAACAATGTGCTGAAAATTTTTCCTTTTTTTTCTAGAACTTTTTTTATTTTTTTATTTTATATCTATATATTTATCTCCTAACTCGCAGGAAAGCGAGGGAGGCGCTAATACATAGGGTAGGCAATTACCCCGACCTGCTTCCGGAGATGCCAAGATATTGCTGTCCGCTTGTAATTTAATAAAAATATGACTTTAATTTAAAACTGCTTGCAAAGACCACCAAGCAGGGTAAAAGCGCCGTAAAGTGTCTTTCCCAAGGACACAACAGAATGGCACGAGTGGGTTTTAAACCGAGACCATGTTGGTCATGAACACGGCGCTTTAACCACTCGACCACGCTGCCGACATTCAACGAAAAGAAAAAATAATCATCGACAAATTAACTAAACTTGTATGGCACTATCGAAAGCTCAACGAGGCTACTTCCATCTGTTCAAGCGGCTGCTTCATATGAAATGAATTAATTTTTGGGTAATTTTCAGAATGAAATGCTTATTGTGATATAGCTGAACATCTTGTCTTTACAATAATAACTAATACTTTTGCATAAATTATTGTAATGACAATATGAACCAATATTTTTAGATTCAAAGTTTGCTGTTTGGTGCAGCGTGTTCGCTTCATTGCAAGTTAATGATCTTGGTAATGTTTTTAGTGTTGTCCAGTTAAGTATAATTTATTGTGTATTATGAATGTTTGTGATTACATTTACTTTTTGGTGTATAAAAAATATATTAAAATCATTTTTTGTCATTGTCCTTGAATATTGAGCAAATGCTTTTTTATCAGAAAAATTTATACTTACACAAAATTTAGATTATGTTAAAAGCTAAGCCACATAAGCAAAACGTCCGATTGTCGTCCACTTGAGTGGGTCTAGTGGAGTGGTCACTGTGCGTGGGACAGCATCTAGTTGGTTCGAATCCCAGTGGGATATGCATCACTGACGAGCTCTATCAAGAGCAAAACTTGACTCTGGTGCTTCTCATTTCAAGTGGCTTAGTTTTTGATCAGCAAACTAGTAGAACTGATTGTATTCCACAAAATTGTCTTGTAAAGACAATTAAAACAATTGCCATTGTAAACAAAATAGATTCTTTCCAACTGAAAATATAAAACTATAACTGAAAATAACCAACCAAATATTTTGTCGTCCCTGAAAATGATTCCCAAACAAAAAGAATTCTAATCTTTGAATGGGTTATTTATCTTAACATTGTGCTAATGTCTTTTGATTAAAGTTACAAGCTGTATAAATCTTTTGATGTCATGGCAGTACGGGAGTTGTTCTGTGTGTCATTTTAGTTAGTTACAGAGCTGCAAATTCAAGTTTGAACTTGAAAAATTAAAACGAAGTACTTGAATGAGAATGTGAACTCGATTAAAAACGTATCGAGTTTGTAGTATTGGGAAACACAATGCTACATTGCACTGCAAGCAAAATGTTTAATGATTTTTTCCTATAACTTTACTATATTTTGCAAATAAAAATTAAATGTTTTTTTCCTCCTCGACCATTTGTTAGTATTAGTTTAGTTTGGTTAGTCTACAAACAAATTAAAAATTTCTTTTTTGTGAAAGCTCAGTAAATTATAACTTTCCAACTAGAATATTTTTAGAAATTTTCAACTTGAAACATTCACTATGTTTACGCAATTGCAATAAAGTCTACAAAAGATTTTTTTCACTTTTTCGGTTCATGTTAATCAGTTAAGCGTGTACGGTTACTATGGATACCAAAATGTTTGTATTCAAAGTCTGTTTAGCAAATTGTACAAAATAATGTTATAATTATTTCCAACCAACCAAACTAAGACTGTTTTGCAAGCTGCAAAGATAACACGTGACTTTTCTGAATCTTCAAAATAAAAGGATTTTTGCATCTTTAAAAACAACAATTATTTTTATAGAATTAAAATTCTCCATGTTTATCCTAAAAAAGTTTTTAGAATCTTATGCAATTAAACGATATTTTTACAGCATCAAAATTCTCCAGGCTTACGCAAAAAAATTATCAGAGTTCTATGTAATAACATAATTTTTTTTACTTTTAAATCATTTATGAAGAATCGAAATTCTGCATCCTTACGTAATGTGAGGTTTAGTATTAACACGATTTTTTTAGTTTTACAAGTAACATTTATTTTAAAACCGACTAGTAATTTTAACTGCTACGAAATTCTAGATTTTAAACTAAAGTAACTTTTGGTAAAAAATTTAACATGATTTGTTAAAATATCAAAATGTTTTGAACTGATTGTCCTAGTTGAAAACAACAAATTGTGCAAAGTATTGTTTTTATCATGGACGTTTAAATTTTGGCTTAACAAAAATATTTGCAGGTCAAGTTAATAAAACACCGCAACTGAATTCACAAGTGAAAACCTGTTTTTTTGGTCTTCAGTTTGCGTGAAATATGTATATTTTTTTGGAAGCACTATTAATTTATAACTTATTTTGATTATTTAAAGTTTCATTTTATTATATTTATTCAATTATCTTATTTAAGCATTTCAGCAATTCCGCTATTGACCTGGAAGTCAGAAAGATATATAAATGATGGATGATAGACTTATAAGCAGAATTATCACTAGAGCAAGCTTTTGTTGCAATAAAATTGATATTCATTTTTAACAGAAATTGAATCAAACATTTATTTTGTATTTTAGGGAAAAAATCATAACATTTATTACAGCATACAGATTTTAGAAGTGACGTATTAAAAATCTAGTAATAACACGATTTTAAACTTTAAAACTTTTAATCTTTTAGAAACAACAAGCTATTTTCGCAACATTAAAATTCCGCGGGCATAGTAAAGTAACTTTTGATGTGGCTGGAGATAGGCCACAATTTGTTAAACATACAGCAGCAATTGCTTTTATAACAATTAAATTTTGATATGACTGTCCTACTTGAAAACATTAAATTGCCGCAAAGTATGGCCAATATCGTCTATATCTACTGTAATGAGCCAGCGGACCGGTAATATTTCAAAACAATCTTGCCGCCCGGTAATCTTTTTTAATGACAAAATTCTAATAAGCGCGATAACTTGATGAAAAGAATTTTAATAAAACAAAAGGGAACATTTAGCATCAGAAGAAATCTATTTGATGTGGAATTTGGTGCTGCTTTCTTGATTAACACGTAGTATAAGTGGCTCTATTGAAGTTTTTAAAAGGCAAAGTTAGGGTACCAGAAGCGGGGGCACACAAGGGGGCAATTAGTGTCCTTTAAATTTGCAGTACAAAAACATTGGGTTTAATTAAGTAAAGTTTTTAAAACAATGATTTGACAACAGCGAAAAAGCATTAAGTTAGTAAGGGCGCAAAATCGAAGAAAAGAGACACTCTTTTGGTTGATAAGGTACTCACAATAAATGCAAAATATAAAAACCTTTCTGAATATACCTATATAAAAAAAAAATGAAAGTTCATTAGGTGAACAAACTACCAAACAGGATATGAAATTTCATTTTTAGTCTGCAACTAACTTTCCAGGTCATGCATTTGCGTACCTGTTCGAAATACAGTTGATGACATTACAGGGAATTTTCACTCACGTAAGTTTGTTTGTTTCTCTTAAATCAAAAAGACGCGCAAGAACGCGTCCTCTCGAAAACCGTATCACTTCTGCACAAAATATGAGAGCCGACTCGTCTTTCTTGCTACAACTCTTCTAATTAGTCATGTGACTTGCATTATTTTTTCTCCTTTTTCACTTTTTTTCTCCTTTTTTTCCTCTGTGAATTCTGACGTTGTTTTGTGTAATTGTCATTGCCGTTAAATTGAATTAGTAATAACAGTGACAGCTTAAACTTGAGAAAATTGTTGTTTTTTATATATTTTAATTGATTGTAATTGTCGTTTATTGTTAAAAAAATTTTTAGATGATTTTTAAACAATTTTAGATGCTTTGATAAGGACTGATGATAGTCGAAAACGTTCAACTTTTTAATAAAAAATTTTACAAACTAAATGAATGTTGGATTTTGGTTGCTATTGTTTTTAAATGGATTTTAAAAATTACCTTTCTTCCTAAATCATAAAAGTATCTTTGATGTGGGTCTTGCTGCATTGTTGAAAGCAACTTGCAAGATGAATTGCCGCATTGCATTTTGCACACAAAAGCACCAATGCATGTTTGCATAACTTGCAATGTTGGTTCTTAAAATAAATGATTTTTGCGTTGTTGTGCATGACTATGTCTATGTTCAGGTCATTTGGCGTATTTATGGATCTGAAACTGAGGCATTGTTTTGCAGGTTGAAATTTCGACAGCAACGTCGTCAAAAGTTTACATCGAACTTGTGGTGTTTAATTATGAAAATTATTGAATAAAAAAACTTTTGCATCAAACAAAAATCAAAAACATAATGCTCAACTATACGAAAAACAAACCTAATCAAAGAAGTATTTGCATTGTTGTCATAATTTTATAACTTTAGGCCAAGGACAATATGACTTAAGCAGTCGTTTACGTATTAAGTTCCCAAAAATAATTCACCAGATTTTTATCTTAATGGCAAACAAATTTAAAAATCAAATTTTATTTAAAAACTCTATTGCTTCATTTTAATTTAAAGATATCATAAAAAGCAAATTTAACAGCTTAATTATTTAATGATTTACTGCCATTCCTACTTTATGTAATTGCAACCAGCAAAACTTTAAAAAATATCTAATAAAATTAATAGCATTTTAAATTAGGAAATTAAAAAGATATTTTTGTTTGGTAAAATTAGTTTTCAATAAACATCATCTGAATTAGTGTGGACCGAGTTCTTTACCCAGCGGGCCACTTTTTAAAATTGTTCAATCTTGCTGACCGGAGTCGGTTTGAAATTTATTTTATTGATTCCATCTCTATTTTTAACCTCCTGACTCGCAGGAAAGCGTTACACGCTTGTACAGTCAGTAAACAAAGAATAATCATCTTAACCGAGTTATCTAAGTTGCTTCTTTGGTACAATCTCTCAGTTCAATTATTCTTTATGTAGTGTTTATGGTTAACGTGTATTTAATTATGTTATATTTCTTTGCAGCGTCTTAAGTTGATTAAATCTAAATTACAGGAAATGTGTTGTTTTTAATTAACGGTTCAACTCAATTTAATCAATTTAAGATAGTATGGACATCAGATATCAAAGATCGCCGTCCAAAAGTGTTCTCAGCAGACTCCCATGGCAAAGACTGCAGAAAAATTTGGACTCATTGGTATAGAACTTTTGCAGGTTATGTTTAGAAATATAACGATCCGTCCGATGGCGATAAGTTGACTCTTTTAATAAATCACACAGATTCCGCTGCTTATGAAGTCATATCGGAATCGAGAAGTTTTGAAGAAGCAATCAATGAACTGCAAAAAGTTTATGCAATGGCTCCAAATCCAATATTCGCTGGGTATTTGCTCAAGACATGTCGACAGCAAACTAGACAATCACTTGATGATTATTTTCAAAAACTAAAATCTTTTAGCATGGACTGCAATTTTGCAGCGGTGTCTGCTATTCAGCACAAAGAAGAAGCGGTAAGGGACGCCTTCATTAGTGGGCCAGCATCTCCTGAAATACGTCAGCGAATTTTAGAAAACCCACAGTTAAATTTGCAAGCAACGTTGGCAATGGCTCGGTCATTAGACACTGCCAGAAATAATTCTCTTCAGTTCAACAATCTTTCCCCAACTTCATCCCAATCTTGCACATTAGTAAAATCTGCAAAAAGAATCCCCGCACGGATGCAGAAATGGCATTAAGGCATAGGAAGTGCCAATACTGTGAAACACTTATCACGCTTGGAGATTTTGTCCAACAAAAGAGGTACAATGTTTTCGGTGTTTAGAAGTTGGACATTTTGCTAAAGTGTGTCGCTCATGTCACTCACCAGTTAAAAATACATCTGCCACCTTGATGTCAATAAATGAAACGCAAAAAAATTGAAGAAACCAATAAAAGAGTTAACGTGCCAGTAACTATCAGTGGCAGAACTGCAAATGCTTTGATCGACACAGGGTCAACGTTAACCCACATTAGCGAAAATCTTAGCAAATTGCTAAAATCAGAATTAACGGAATGAAGCCAGAAGTTTACTCTCGCAACCAGCAATTCTTATTCATAAAGTTTAGGAATGTGTCAAGTACATTTAAAGCTTCTGGGTCAAGAATACAAAAGCAGCTCTTTCAGCGTTTCTGCTACGGTTGTGAAAAATCTCATAACCGACGTTATTTTGGGAAGAGATTTTATGACGCAACATCAAAGCATCAAAATCCACTTCGGAGGTGTGAAACCTCCACTACAATTAGGTGCTTTGGAAGCCGTAAAAACATCAACTCCAGCAGTGGCGTGCGGTGACTTTTGAGACTGGTAATGCAATTGGTATGCCTATTCATCGAATGTATTAAAGAAGTTGTAAAATGGCTTTCAGGCGAATGGTAAAGATCCTTTTTCATACCTATTATGATTTTTAAATTTTACTTGTCTGTCTCATCCCTAACTATGCTATATTAACTCCTCCTAAACAAACCTAAAATAAAATGTTTAAAAAATATAAATTAAGCTCTGAAATATATACCGTATATATATATATAGTCTTTTGAAACACGTGTCCAGCTCATGAGGATAACTGTTCACTGTTCAGTACATCGAAAATTATAAATTCAAAAATAACAGAATTACTGACATTATTTATAAATTAATTCTATTCTTCTATTCTTTTCAGCAAAAAGATTTATGACTTTTTCATAAAACTCTTCTGTTTGCATTAAATGTTTTAGTAGATCTGCTTTAATTGACATAAGACATAATCCCGAAATTCGATTTTCTCCCGTAGTATTTCTTTGGTAAGTTTTAATTCTTTTGAGTGCAGAAAATGAACGTTCTACCGAAGCAGTAGTAGAAGAAATTGTCAAAATCAGAACGCAAAGTCTAAAAAGTTCTGGCATAGCATCAGAAAGATCATTGACATTTATGAACTCCATTAAGTCAGATACACGTTTCTTCATGTTGCCTAATCCTCCATTGAATATACAACACATAGTTCACTCTGAAGACGGGGCATGTCAAAATAATTCCCATAAACTGTCTTCAAAGAGTTTAGAGCATGAACCGGAAATTTTTTGCGATACTCTTCGGCTTTTCTAAAATTAAGGGGCTCTATGAATTTGAGCTCTTCCAGTGATACATATCTTACTTTTAGTTGTTCAGTTATAGCAACAAGAATTTTATTGTAAAGCATTTTATAATGCTGCTGTGGGTCGACAGATTTATTGTTACCTCTTCTAGTCAAACCTGTTGTATCTATACCATATTTTTCTTCAAACATCTCATAAAATGTTGTAAATTCATCCAGTTTTTTTCTTTAAAACAGCTCTGGTTTTATCAAGTTGCTCTTTGCAATACAGAATATCAATACTTTTAATCTGGAGAATGTTAAATAGAGCATCAGTGAAGAAAAATATTTCGCTAAATAATTCTACTAAAAACAAAAATTTTGTTTGTTCCAAGTGGTGGCAAAATCCAATAGCAGAATTTATAGTGGGTCCATCCCATGCATTAGGATTCTGAATAATATTTTCAAAAAGTTGTTTTAAATTATCTAGATTTTCTTTCACGGTATTAACTAAACGTGATGAGTAATTCCACCGAGTTTTCAAAATTAATCAAAAATAAATTTTTGATTTTTCAAAATATTTTCAATAACACAGTTATGCATTTCACTTTATATAAATAATTAAATGATAAAAATAATTAAAATAATTCATTTCACTTTATATAAATAATTCAATGATATATACGACGCAGCTGGTGAAATTGATAACCTCACATCGCACATACACTCTCAGCGCTGACTTTGTATCAGCGTTGCCAGCGCATTATTTTAAAAAATAACAAAAAGATAACAAATTTATACAACAAAGTCAATATGTTAATATAATTAATAAAGAACATGTAATTACTTAGTTAGTTTTTAAAATATTAACAAGAACGAAAAAATTAGAAAGTACGTTCAACAGCACTGGTACTTAGGGTTGTTTATCACAAATATCTAGATTTATTTGGAAGTCTGCATGCAATTTGACAATTGCATGCCGGAGCAGGTATAAAAGGGTACTTAAAATGATGTAATTAATAAAAAAACATGTAATTACTTACTTATTTTTTAAAGTATTATAAAGAACGAACAAAATTCGCGATACGTTGAACAGCACTAGTATTTAGGTTTGTTTATCACAAATATCTAGATTTATCTAGAAGTCTGCATGCAATTTGAGAATTGCATGCCGGAGCAAGTATAAAAGGGTGCTTAAAATGACGAAATTAATAAAAAACATCCAATTACTTACTAACTTTTTAAAATATTAGAAAGAACAAACAAAATCCACGATAGTACATCAACCCTTTAATGGACACTGGTATGTGTACCATGATTATAATTGTAACGTACCAAAAGCACTTTTGTAAAAGCATAATTATTCCAATTTTTAGGTATCTGTGACATCATTATTAAATCATTGTCATTTTAAAATCAAATTTTTTGTCTCTCATAGAGTCTAACTATGGTCACTTGTTATAACTTAATTTTTAGCAGTGGTACTTAAGAGTTGTTTATCACAAATATCGATTAATCTAGAAGTCTGCATGCAATTCTCAAATTGCATGCTGGAGCGAGTATATTAAGAATAATGACGCTGGTGGTTAAAATAACGTCGCAATAGAGCTCATGTATACGAGTAAAGTAATGCGATTCCTTTGATGCAAGTTATGTTTAATTACACGTTGCTTTTGAGTTTATGACTTGGAATATGCGTTCCTCGAAATTTGCAATGAATTAAATTCAATATTTAATATATCTGCTTATTAAATATATGTAATTATTTTTTGGTATTTAGGAAAGTTCGTTGGTCATGCATTGCATGACTTGCATGCCCTGACTGCACGCCACTGAACTCCAGTCAAGTTATTTCAATATCTTTACAATGATTGTGGACCTATTGCTACTAAAGAGCGACGCTACTCGTGGCAAGACAATTCTTTCATTTCGTCAGAAATAAAACAGCTATTGGCTGATGACCTTATCGAACCAAGCAACTCGCCATGGAGATCACAACCGCTATTGGTCACTCAAGATGATCACAAGAAAGGAATGGTAATCGATTACACTCGGACAATTAATAAATTTACCTTTGTCGATTCTTATCCATTTCCCAAGATGCATGATGTGGTTCAAAAAGTTGCGCGATAGAAAATCTATTCGAGATTGGACATGTCTAGTGCCTACCACCAAGTTGAAATACCTGCCTGTGATAGAATGTACACCGCCTTTCAAGCCAAAGGATCGCTTTGAGAATGGAAAAAAATTCATTTGTTTCCAAAGGATTATTGATGAAATAATTAAAAGCAATAAATGCATGGGTACGTACGCTTATCTTGACAACATCACAGTTGGAGGAAAAACACAGGAAGAATACGATGCTAATTTAGCAAACTTTTTAAAGGTAGCTAAAAATTGTAATTTAACCTTGAATAAAGATAAGTGTGTTTATTCTGCAGAGTGTATTAACTTGCTGGGTTATCAAATCAAAGAGGTTTTTTGAATCCTGATCCAAAACGAGTAGCGACATTGTTAAAACTTCTCCGCCACAGAACAGCAAGGAGCTGCAACGAGTTGTAGGACTATTCGGCTACTACGCCCAGTGGATTGGAAAATACTCTGATAAGATTAAACCTTTAATCAATAACAGTTGTTTTCCATTAACAGGCAGTGCTCTGGAAACCTTTAAATTTTTGAAGTCAAAATTGGCGGAGGTCCCTCTGGGGGTCATTGACGAAAAAGAACAGTTTGTTGTAGAGACTGATGCTTCATAATGTAGCACTTTCTGCTACTCTAAATCAAAATAATCGACCGGTAGCATTTTTTTCTAGATCTCTGACTAAAAGTAAGCTTCAACACTCCAGCGTTGAAAAGGAAGCAGCTGCTATAGTGGAAGCGGTCCGCAAGTGGAGCCATTTTTTCGTAGCTTGTCGTTTCAAAGTAATCACAGACCAGCGTTCGATTGCCTTCATGTTTGACGCAAGAATCACGGAAAAATTAAAAATGTAAAAATGTTGCGTTGGCAAATAGAACTTTTTCAGTTCGACTACGAAATCGTGTATCGTGCAGGTGAGTTTAATACTGCACCAGATGTGGTGGCTCGAATGTATCGTTTGAATAGGAATAAAGAAGAGTGTTGCACAATGGGCTGGAGAATACTTAAAAGTGAAGCCACTCCAAACATAAAAAGGAAAAATAAAGCCCCGTTGTATGAAATAAATCCTCCCCCCAGCGAAAGGTTTACCCAAGTGTATATTGATATTATTGGACCGCTTCCTCCCAGTAACGGGTACTCATATCTGCTGATGATCATAGACAGGTATTCACGTTTCATTCAAGCAATACCTCTTTTAGGAATTACTGCAGAAGAGTGTTCCTCAGCTTTTGTTCATGATTGGGCTTCTTTATTTGGCAGTCCTATGCACAATTGCACATATACTGTGATCGAGGTGCTCAATTTACAAGTGCCTTGTGGAGAGATTTGGCTCAGTTTCTTGGTGCACAATTACATCACAGCACAGCTTACAATCTGAAAACACAGGGCATGGTAGAACGTGTTAACAAAACCTTAAAAACGGCTTTAAAATGTGCAGAAGCCCCAACAGAGTGGCATATAGGGTTTCCCGATCTATTTTAGAATTGTGCCGATCTATTTTAGAAATATACCGATTAATTTTAGAACTTTATTTTTATTTTAAAAAAAATAATTAAAAAAAATTTTTTATAAAAAGTAGCTATAGACCAAATCCTTTAAATTCATTCCTTGATAATTTCTCCTCTTTCTGACATGCATATGTAACCTAGCATCTTCCTATAAAATGAATCACAGTGTTTAAGAGTGATTTCGCCAAATTTCGAAACTATTAATTTCTTCAGTTCATTTTCGCTTTTTGCCTCTCCACGGATAACAAGATTTTTCCACACAGAAAAGATATTTTCGATGGGATTCAAAAATGGTGAATAAGGCGGCAAGTAAACTACTTTTAATTGTAAAGATGCTATCAACTCTTTAACATTTGAATAGTGGTGTATTCTTGAATTAACTGCTAGGAATATAGGATTCAATATTCCCTTTGATGTACATTTGTCTTTAATCTCAATTAAAGCAGACTTAAAATCTTTACCATTCAGAGCCTGATTAAACACCTTATGGTGAATCATGCCATAACAGCTAAGACAGATATATTTCGACTTCTTGCTGCAGAAACACTCACGTATGGGGAACAACCTGTTTTTAAGTGACCTCTTTTTGGACGGGTTACAACAGAAAACCCTACTTCATCAATAAAAATGAAATTAGAATTTTCAAATTCTGTTTCAAGAGATCTAAAGCCGTTTGCGCATTCTGACCTCAATCTTATTGTTCTATCGTCTTTTCTCTTTTCAGGCACAGTCACAACAGATTTAATTGTACAATGAAAATCTTTAATCACTCTTTCAACTGTGCTCGTATTGACTGAAATATTGAATTCCGTTTGGATCCGGGCAACAATATCAAATAGTTTTAAGAGACAGTTTTGATCTACCCATGATAGTAGAGTGTTTTTCTGCAAACTGTTAAGTTTTGATCTTTTGTCCCCGCCTTTTTTCTTGGGGATCACACTTCCTGTTGTATTAAATTGCTTGACAATCGCCCAAACAGTTAAATATTTTATGCCTAAGAGGGAAGAGATATCCTTCACAAATATTCCACCAAGGCTTTTCTCAATAATTCGCTTTCTATCTTCATGTGTTACAATATTGTTTTTCCCCTGAGATGACATGATGCAAAATATATCCAAAAAATTATTCAATATTAAGAAGATTAAAAAAGCTTTTGATACAATTCTTTAATTAACAATAAAATTCTAAAATTGGTCGGTATATTTTTAAAATTGATCAGCACAATTCTAAAATTGATCGGCACAATTCTAAAATAGATCGGGAAACCCTATAATAATCTGCCGTGGGCTCTTCTAGTTTTGAGGGAATTTACCCAAAGAAGATCTAGAACACTTTTTGTCTAATAATCTAAATTGTATTTGGAGACAAATTACGCCTACCTGGTAAGTTTTTTGTGTCTCACGAAAAAGATAAATCAACGTCATTGTATGCTTTTGTCAATTCACTGACAAAAAAGGTGGCATCTTTTCGTTATAATCCTCCCAGGAAAGCAAATGGTCTTCATATCTTGACACTGTTTTGTTTAACCCGCAAGTCATACATGTATTTGAAAGAAATGAAGTGCGACGTCATTCATTGCAGCCTGCATACAAAGGCCCATACTTAATTGTAGATCGCAGCGGCGTGCGGTCAAGGCATGCAAGTCATGCGTTGCACGACCAAATTTTTAGCGATTGCATGACAAACTTTTGCACGATGAAGTAGATTTTTTTGAATTTAATGGGAAATGGTACTGGTTTAGGATGAAATTTGAGGCTGATCCAAGACGAAGACCTTTTTTTTTTTTGAAGAACAGCATGACGCGAGGATGAAAAGTGACAATCAAGAGACTGATTTGAGATGAAGACTTTTTTTTTTTTAGAGAACACCTTGAATTTAGGATAAAAATTGGTCTTATGAACACTAGGATATTGGACTAAAAATTTGAATCCCACACACAATTTTTTCCTAACCCTAAAATATTGTATGTCTTGGTCTACAACGCGATGATCTTAGAACTAAAAAGTAGAATCTCACGCAGGATTTTTTTTCTACCCTCTGCATATCTTACTCATTAACTGAAGTAACAACATTTTACAAGACTTTAATAAAAGTTAAAATCAAAAATTAAATACACTTGAACTCTAAAACGAAAAACCAATAAAGGAATTAATTTAAATGAACAACCTAAAAAACAACCTTCAACTATTCACAAAACAACAACTGACAAAACCAAAGTGTAAACGGAATGTGAAATAACAGAAACGACAGAAGTCAACGCATTGGAGAAAAGGCGCAATGCGTGGCAATCATCATAAAGAACTTTGTTCATTACATAGTTCATTCATCCCTCCTAAAAAATAAACGTTATTCTCGGTCTACACCATAACGGAGTGTGGGAACGCCTTTATTTATTCTTGAGGAACGCTGAGGTACGAAATTAGGGGAGGCACGGCTTTCGTCATCTGCGTCGCTCTGCGGAGTGACCTCTTCCTGCTCACTAGGTAAATCATTCTCGAGGTTGGACGCTTCTTCGTTGTTGACTGGGGTTAAAGGTGAGTCAGGCTCCTCATCTGCAGTGTCTTCTTGTGGACATGGAGCCAAGTTTTGTAACGATACTGTCATTTCTCGACCGTTTGGACAACGGACCTGCTCGTAATTCGGGTTGACATGAATTATTTGCACCTCGTCCACAAATGGATTAGACTTGAAGTGACGCACAAAGTGCTTTATGAAGGCTTTGGATCCAGTCGTCATCCAGGACGGAAGTGACATACCGGTTGTAGAACGACGCTGAAAAATAAAAAAACGTTCATGCGGGGTGGCATTTGTTGTCGTGCACAATAAAGATCGTATTGAATGCAGCGCTTCTGCTAATACCGACTCCCATCGCGAAAGAGGCAAATTAAGACCGTAAAAAGACCCTAAGATTTTAAGGCAAGCTGAATTGTTTTCCATACAGTCTCCACAGTCTTTCAGGTTGTCCATTTCCCGCTGGATTGTATATGCTTGATTCACTGGAAGATATTCCTCGACTCGTTAAATAAGTTTTAAATTCATGAGAACAGAAACTAGGAGCATTATCAGAGTGAACAAACGACGGTGTACCACATAAGGTGAAAATTTGATCAAGGCATTGTGTTACTGTCCAAGTAGTCATGTCCTTACAAGGGAAAGCAAAAGGAAAACAAGAATATTCATCGACAACTATTAATAAGTATTTGTTTACAGAAGAAGAAGGCAAGGGACCTTTGAAGTCAATACTTATTCTTTCCAATGGTTCAGTAGATTTAATTAAGACTCCAGATTCTTGACAGAAAAAGACAGGTTTTACTTCTGAACAAGTTTTGCAAGAAGCTACAACTCGCTTCACATCAGTAGTTGAGAACGGCAAATTTTTTGTTCTTACAAAATGGAGCATTCGAGTGATTCCTGGGTGACAAAGCTTCTCGTGCAAATCTTGAAGTCTGCTAAGACTATCCGAATTCGTAGCACACACAGCTCTTGTAAGAGTGTCAAGTCCCACGTTTTGCTGCCTTGAAGATGTTGTATGACATAGGAAAACCAGTTCCATACGCCATTGCTGAACCTTGTCGTTCTTAATTTTGGTACGGCGTCGACTATCGAACCAATAAACACATGCTAAACATGGTTTGTCAGTACAAATGTATGCAAATGATACACAAATATACACAAGTTTTACTTCTGAAAATGTTTGTCAAACAAAAATAAAAATTGAGAATTGCCTGTCTGAAATCAATAATTGGATATGTCAAAACTATCTTAAAATAAATCGAACTAAAACTGAAGTTATTGTATTCCATCCCACAACTAAAGTATCCATTGCTTTAGTTGATTCCATAAACATAAAATTTGAAATTAAAATGCTTGGTGAATGTAATTTTGTTAAAGCATTAGGAGTGATCCTTTCAAACAATATGTTCATGGTGTCATCGTCGTCGTTTGAATGGCATCCACTACAGGTCAGACACAAACAGGACTGGGACCGAGGGTTTATCCTTTTACTACCCCCAGGTTGCTGTAGTGCCTGAATCAGATGCTGGCAGTGGTGTCATTAAGCCAGCATCGAGTTTCGTCATCCAAAACCGTCAGACCTCGTGCTCCATGTGGTGCCCGATGTACTGTATAGGGCACGCTGTTAGTACATGGTCTGCGGTTTGCTCAAAGGCGTTACACTCGCAATTCGGTGAAGAAGCAAGACCTCATTTGTGCATGGACGAATGGAAACGGTCCTTTAATAAACAGCCCCACCCCTGTTTGAAATGATTTGTCAAAGATATAGAAGGCTCCCGCTGTCTCATCAAGGTTCAAACTGCTTAAATTTGTTCAGCAGACCCGTACTTGGACCCTCCTGCCATATGCACTTGCAATAAGAAAAGTTTTCTTTATAATTTTTCAACAAAAGCAACATCAGGCCGAGATATCAAGCAGACCTGAACTACTTGAACACTGGGAAACTAATTATAAACTCCTAGTTCGTCTTCATCCAATGGGTTTTCCGAAAAAAAGGCGGATGAACCTTCACGAGGAAATATTATTATGACGTGGCTTGTCGTGATTGTAAAATTTGCGGTTGCGCTTTGGCCTAAATCCACTTCCGCATTCACGCCTGGCTGCACCTGTGACGTAACAATGCTTCGATTGTGCAGGAGCTTCTCTCTGTCATCGAAGCAAAGAAGCAGCGAGTCCCAGTCAAAGCTCACACGCCGCTACTCGAGGGGGGCCGACGAGTTTCACAGCGCCGGATTACGTCATCGCACGGTCTACTGCACACGGTTGGTACTTTGTCATGGAATTAAACCTGTGTTCTTCAGATGATTGCTGTTTGTGTAGTTGCTGGTGTGTTGTGACGGTTATATTGGACTAAGCTGTAAAGCAGTGCTTTTCAAACTTTTTTTCACTGCGGCACACTAATAAATTCTGAATTTGCATGTGGCACATTTACTTCATAAAGGCGAAAGCCTACTTAATACACTCTTCAAGTTTACATACAGAAATTATATTTAATATATGAAAGCAGCAACACCTAATGAAAGGGTGTGCCTACAAAATTGTTTTGATACTGGCAGTGGTAGATATTGGGTGAGGCGAATAAGGCAGTGCCTTGGGCCCCCCTTTAAAAATACCGCATAGTTTCATTTCGCTGTGTATGTTTTTTTAGAGATCACTATGATTTTGGGAGAAAAATAGCGAAATTAGAGATCAAATCGAAGTGAAGACCTTTTTTTAGAGATCACCATGGTTTTGGAAAAAAATAAGGGAAATGCGAGATCAAAGCCCTTTTTTTTAGAGAACATCAATTTTTGGGAATCCTTGCCTCGGGCCCCTAACTTTGAATATCCCAAAAAACGAACAACTTTATGCAAATGGCCTCTTTCCTTTTACATTTTTACTGAAGCAGCCTATATTTAAGATTTTTAGCAATACTAAAGTTACATAAAACACATAAGTCATCTGTAGACCAAGACTCTATGGCCTTCTGTCGAAACATAAAAATTTTGTGGCAAAATTTTGTTTCATAATATTATTTTTACGTATTTATTTATTTATTTTGTTTTTTTTCTTTTTTCACTTATGTCTTTATATGATTAAGGTGTTGCAGCCATGCTTTATACTATCTTGTACTTTTACTTTGTTTGTCATATGCATGTTTTAACGTCTGACGTTGTGCTGCTTCTTCCTTTTCTTGATCTTTTTAATGTTTATAATTTTCGTGTTAAACTGTTTAATAATGATCGAGAATAAAAAAAACACTGACTGACACTGACTGACTGACTGACACTTTAATTCTTTTCGCGGCACACAGTTTGGGAAACCCTGCTTTAAAGCCCAGCATATTTCAGCTTGTAAATAGGCCCTGATACAGTGGTTCCCCAGCTGTGGTCATAAAGATAATCTCAACGAGCCGCAAGCTGTTCGAACAAGTTATAGACCTGCTATTTTATAATACAAGGTTTACGTAAAGTCTTTAGACAATTTTAAAAATTGTTACAAAGGCTAGTTGATGAGATGCCTTATATAGATTGGTTTTATATTAATCAGTGTTTGTTAAAGTTTGTATTTAAACTAAAATTTTGTGTTTCAGATTAAATTTTTGTGTTTAATAAATGTGTTAATAAACCTTTACAAAATGGCTGCTCATTGAAAATAGAGAACTAAGTATGGAAGAGATCCACCATCATGTCTTTCAATTCATCGATGGCACAAGAAATTTATAGAGACAGGATCAGTGTCGGATAGGTTAGAAGTGGGTGATTAAGAACGTCTGGGGAAAGTGTGCCCTCTCTTGAGGAGTAGCCAAGTTTTATTAACACATTTATTAAGCACATAAAAATTTAATCTGAAACACAAAATTTTACTTTTAATAAAACTTATTTAAACGCGGATTGATATAAAACAAATCTATATAAGATATCTCATCAACTGCCTTTGTAATAAATTTTTTAAATTGTCTGAAGACTTTATGGACACCTTATATTATAGGCATTGTTTTGAAAAAAAAATGGGCTAAGTATTGCTAAAGCTTTTTGTATTGCAACAAATTTTATTTTGTCATTGATTTTCACTCTAAATTTTTCATGTGACGTTGAAGTTTAATGAACGGTTCAAGGTGATTGCAAACTGGGGGCTGGACCTGTGGGTTGCTGTTTCGGCCTCATGAATCTCAAAAGTTTGATTACGACAGAAGTATGCGACAATTTGGTTTGACAATTGTATGTGTAAAATCATAGATAAACAAAAGATTAAAATGCTTTCTTGCTACTTATTTGTTTGCTAGGAAACAACGTGGTTGTAACCCAGTCAAAAAAAACCTGCCCTGCCCAAGCAAGGCAAACACACGGCAGAGCAATGCCGTGTGTCTAGAGCCTAGTCTTATCTAGCGTTTGCCCGATAATTGCCAAGCATTTTTGCAGGGCAAATGTAGGGAAATGAAACAGGCCAAGTAGGATGCCTGCAAGGCGTAACAGGGCGAAAGCAGGGGCGGCCTAGCGTTTACCGTGCTTTGCCACGTGCAATTGACTGTCGTTGCGTGACAAATACAGGAAAATGTAACGGCTTAGCTTGGTGCCTGCCGGGCGTTGTAGGGCAAAAGCATGTGCTATGCCATGTGCAATTGACTACGTCATCTATTCCAGCATTGCTTTATATATTTTAAATACATATTTTATCAAGGAAAACTGAAATAAGCTGAATCACCTAGTTATAAACTTTATATAAACTAAAATCAAATAACATGTTGCACATGAACAATGAATCGGCCCAATGCAGTCTGAATTGTACTCAAACTGCAGTTTCCTGTACTCACCCAGTACTCTGTCTGTACATTATAAGTATTGGGCGAGTATGGTTTGTCCATAGGGTGAGCAAAGGCAAACTGCAAGTTCCCTGTACTTTTCCTGTATATTATATGTACAGGACGAGACGGCCCAGATGGTAGGTGCTTTCACGCAGCCTGGGCCGTGAGTAAGTCTGTTCATTGATTTTAAAATGACAGACCGAAACCGAACCTACCAAAACAGAAGAGTATCCACCCATTCCGATGTTCAGTGTGGGTCTGTTAATCGGCAAACGTCCTTTTCAGGACGGGGCAATGTCAGGATAAAACTGCCCTTTTCAGGGCACATTGCCAACAAGTTCCGAAGACCCACTATTCTTCAGCTGAACATCGAAGGCCTCACTGCAAGCAAGATGAATGTTCTTCATCACCTCGCTATGCAGTCTGAGGCACTCGTCATCTTACTGCAGGAGACCCACTGCACTGATGCAGAGAAGTTGGTACTACCACACTACCAACTAGCTGGGTCTTCTTTAAGCAGGAAGCATGGCCTTGCCACGTTTGTCCACGAGCGACTGAGATACACGCTTTTGGACCAATCTCCACCGACATCGGAGATCGAGTGGCTGTGTGTGGACGTTGATGGCTATAAAATAGTCAACGTCTACAAACCACCACCAACGCGATTGCGAACCCTGGATCTCCCAGTGTTTCCTCACCCCTGTCTGTACGCTGGCGATTTTAACTGTCGTCATGCTGACTGGGGTTATGATGACAACAGTCCGGATGGTGAGTGCTTGGCTGGCTGGGCAAGTATTAATTGTCTTGCCCTGCTATATAATGCCAAGGACGCTGCCAGTTTTTATTCCGGCCGCTGGAACACTGGCACCAATCCAGATCTAGCTTTCGCTAGCGTAGGTCCAAACAGTCGCTTACCGGATAGACGTGTCCTTGAGAAGTTTCCCAGGTCAGAACATCGACCCTCGCTTATTACACCACCAAGGTTTGCTATGGCAGTGCCAAGCATGCCTGTTAAGCGATGGAACTTCCGCAAGGCCAAATGGAGTCACTACATTGCTTTGACGAATAAATTCGCAAAGACTTTGTTGCCGCCTGATTCACTTGATGTGGATGCGGCTTACCAGGACTTCTGTAACATCATTAAGAAAGCAGCCAAGAAGACTATCCCACGCGGGTATCGAAATAACTATATTCCGTGTTGGGATGCAGAGTGTGAATCCCTCTATAAAACCTTTCTGCAGTCTCCTCAGGGAGACGACTCAAGTTTGGCTGCTACAACTCTGCTTGCCAAGCTTGACAGAAAACGGAGGGATCGATGGTCCGAAGCAGTTCGGAGCATTGACTTCTCACACTATAGTCGAAAAGCGTGGAGTATTTTGAACAACCTTACTGGTAGGTCACGACACTCTCCTCGTCATTGTCCTGTTTCAGCCGATGCTATTGCATCTCAGCTGGTTAGAAATGGGAAATACGAGGCTGTTGATCGCAAGTCATCTCGACTTGTCTTTCAAGAAGTGTCTGACCTTTGGAGGGCCACAACACCAGACGCAGTAAATATCTCTGACAATTTTTCACAGATAGAATTTGCTGCTGCCCTTCAACATTTAAAACCAGGTAAAGCTCCGGGTCCTGATTCCATCTGCCCCGAGCTTATACTTCATGCTGGAGCTGCTTTGAAGTCCTGGTTACGTGACTTCATTTCTTCCTGTTTGCGCCGACTCAAAATTCCCAAGATCTGGAGAAGAGCGCTTGTGGTCGCGATCCCAAAACCAGCAAAGCCCGTGGGGGACCCAAAGAGTTATCGACCGATATCTCTGCTCTGTGTCCCCTACAAGATCCTCGAGAGGCTTATCTACGCCCGCGTTGAACCATTAATCGATCCACTGCTCCCTAAAGAGCAGGCTGGGTTCCGACGCGGGAAGTCAACCGTAGATCAAGTTGTTCTGCTAACCCAGAACATCGAAGATTCTTTCGAGGCTAAAAAGAAGGCCGGTGCCGTATTTATCGATCTGACAGCTGCTTATGACACTGTCTGGCACCGTGGCCTTACCTGCAAGCTGCTGAGACTACTTCCGGATAAGCACATGGTCAAAATGATCATGGAGCTTGTCCGAAATCGAAGTTTTACCCTTACCACCGGTGACAGCAAGCAAAGCAGGCTACGCCGTCTTAAAAACGGCGTTCCTCAGGGATCGGTCTTGGCTCCCCTCCTATTTAACATGTATACGTACGATCTTCCTTCCATGATTTCCAGAAAGTTTGCTTATGCTGATGATTTAGCATTGTTGCACTCTTCTGGAAACTGGAAGGACTTGGAGGGGACATTAAGCCAAGATATGTCCACACTGTCAGCGTATCTCCAGACTTGGAGGTTGAAGCTCAGTCACACTAAGACGGTGACGACAGCCTTTCACTTAAACAACCGAGAGGCCAAACGTGAGCTAAAGGTCTACAACAATAGTAGACTTTTACCGTTCTGTCCAACCCCTACATACCTTGGGGTAAAACTGGACAGATCGCTCACGTTTCGTCACCATTTAGTGGCATTGCGCAAAAAACTATCTTCGCGCGTCACACTGTTGAGGCGACTCGTGGGCTCGGGATGGGGTGCTGGTGCTAAAACACTACGCATAGCCACCTTGTCTCTAGTCTACTCAACAGCTGAGTACTGTGCGCCAGTCTGGTGTCGCAGTGCTCACACTCGCCTCATTGACAGTGTCTTGAACGACGCCTTGCGCATAGTTACTGGATGCCTGCGTCCCACTCCAACGGACCACCTACCTGTACTTTCAGGCATCCAGCCAGCTGAGCTTCGCCGACTGGGAGCGACACTCTCCTTGGCTTACCGTGGATCTCTGGACCCCGATCATATTTTGCATGGTCTGTTAAATGGGTCCTCAGATACTGGCCAAGTGAGACTAAGATCCAGACGCCCGTTTGTGCCAGGTGCGCGGAATCTCTTGGACAATCTTGCCAGACTTCGGCCTCTGAATGGACGAATCACAAATGGAACGCGGAGTACTGTGAAAATGCTTCCAGGCTCCGTGCTTTTGTGCCCGGGATCAGTGTCAGGCCTGTTGGGATGGGCTTACCCCGAGCAGCTTGGGTTAAGCTCAACCGCCTGCGGACTGGTGTTGGGCGATTCCATTCGTCCATGCACAAATGGGGTCTCGCTCCTTCACCGAATTGCGAGTGCGGCGCCTCAGAGCAAACCGCAGACCATGTACTAACAATGTGCCCCATACATCGGGCACCACATGGAGCACGCGGTCTGACGGTTTTGGATGACGAAACTCGATGCTGGCTTAATAACATCGCTGCCAGCATCTGATCCAGGCAGTGCAGCAGTCTGGGGTAGTAAAAGGATAAACCCTCGGCCCCAGTTCTGTTTGTGTCTGGCCTGGAGTGGATGCCCTTCAAACGATGACGACGACGACGAGGACGAGTACGGTTTATATATATATAGGGAGAGTAATGGCAAACTGCAAGTTTTCTGTTATGACTTTATATTTTCCAATACAATTTTAAGCATAAGCAGAGTGCAAAATCATTACAAAATTTGCAGTATATTTATTATTATACGTTTGAATAGCAGTCAAGACCCAAAAATTCTTCCTGTTTGAGGGTATTTAGTTGTTTACTTAGATTTATTACTTACTCAATCTATCATATAACTGCACATAATCACTTTCAATGACACATATATTTTATTTTTATAAAAGCAAAGACAAATTGACAAACGATCTTAAAAGTCTTTGGTAACACTTCCAATTTTTTTTCCACCAGCACGGTCCCGCCAATTCCTCATCCAGGTGCTAATCTCCTTTTCAATGCTTTTTCCTGAGACCACCGCGACTAGCACAGGGTTTGCCATCGCAGCTCCTGTAACAAACATAAAACTAGTTAGAGTTGTTGTTGCCCCACCTCCGATATCTTGGAGTAGCCATCCCTTAATCTCTCGAAAAAGCCAATCTAGATTCCCACTCTTGGATTACCTATGCTGCTTCTAAAGGCCTTTTCCACAGACTAGTGGTGTTGTGCTGGTAGTTGACTGCAGTTAAAGAATTAGTGTCATGTGTCTGGGACAAGCATAGTGGACATTGTGGCGTGTAAGTATTAGGGTTCACTGTATGTAGGTAACTTTGCAAGAGTGGTGATTTGCTAGCTCTGAGCTGTGCCAGTTTTGTACGCATATGACGTGGTGATGTTTGTTCTGATGAATGAACGTCATAGGGTGTGGTGGTAGTAACTTCGTTATTTTTTCTAGAACTACGGTATTGTGAGGTGTTGGTAGTGTGAATGTGTTTGAGGTTTTCTCTACATTCCTCAGGTGTTAAGTCTGGTTTTTCCGATGATTGTGACATTCATATTTCTGGGCGAATTTAAGTAAAAATTAAAATCATGAAAGAGTGTGTCCGTGTTTGAGTCAGTAAGTTGAGTGGCATTGAAGTTTGAGAGGGGTGTCCATTGCAAGGACTAGTTAGAGTAAAACAGAATACAATGCTGTAGCCATAGTATCTAAAAAGCATTCATACCAGGGCATAAATTTAAACCTTCCTCGAATAGTAAAAATGCTTGTGTTAACGCAATAAAAAATTTTGTATCTTATATTAACAGTAAAAATGCTGGTGTTAACGCATTAAAAAAATAGTCGGCAAAGTGGTCGAGTGGTTAAAGCGCCGTGCTCACAATCAACATGTTCTCGGTTCAAAACCTACTCGCGCCATTTTGTTGTGTCCTTGGGAAAGACGCTTTACGCCACTTTTCCCTGCTTGGTGGTCCTGGCAAGCAGTTCTAAACTAATGTCATATCTCTATTAAATTACAAGCGGACAGCAATGTCTTGGCATCTCCGGAAGCAGGTCGAGGTAACTGCTTGCCCTATGTATGGCGCCTCCGTCGCTTTCCTGCGAGTCAGGAGGATAAATATAGAGATAAAATAAAATAAATTTATTATCTTCATTTGGCGTTCAAATATTCGCAAAATGCTTAAAGGGAGATACTCATAAAGTTCAAATCGCACTTTGTCGAGGTAAGATTGGAGCCAAAATAAGCTAAATACTGGATTTAAAAAATTTTTTAATCTAACTTCAAAAAAGAAAAATGATAGTTAAAAATATTTTTATACCTTGCGATAATAATTAAAAAAAGTATACATTGTAATTTATTTGAATTAGAATCTATAGAGTATAGAGTGTTTGGTATCCACATTTTGCCTGACTAATTATAATACTGGCAGATTTCATTTTTTATGAGAGCTGACATCACCCGCCAACAAGTTTCTTTCACGGATGACCCACCAATTTCTA
This sequence comes from Diplosoma virens, assembly GCA_963680785.1. Classification (NCBI taxonomy): domain Eukaryota; kingdom Metazoa; phylum Chordata; class Ascidiacea; order Aplousobranchia; family Didemnidae; genus Diplosoma; species Diplosoma virens. The sequence continues at coordinate 125,493 of CAVMFT010000299.1, forward strand.
TCCTGAATTATGGGCAAATCGTTATTAATTTGATTATCAAATCTATCCAAGGAGGAGCTGAAAGTGACAGTTGTGCTTGTTTCCCATATTGGTTTTCTAAAATAGTGGTCGGCAACCTGTGGGCCGCGGCCCAATTGTGGGCCTTTTAGCAAAATGTATTGGGCCGCATAATACATTTTGTAATAAAGTAAGTATGAACCGCGTCTGTCGTTTTCATTCACCAAATTTAGATGAAGACCTTTTTTTTTTCAAGAACACCTTGATTTTGGAACGAAAATTGAAAATTAGGAGACTAAATTTATGCTAAGGCCTTTTTTTTTAGAGATCACCATGATTATAGGACAAGATTGGTTTTTCGTCCGAGAATCTCAGACAATTTTTTTGTCATATCCGTAATGTACAATAAAATCATTATTTGGGAAAAACTTCACTGCCCCCCCCCCAATTTTTTTGGGCTGGTACGCCTATGATGTTTAAAGTGTGCTGCTGGGCCTTCAATAATTTCTAATGATAGAATTTGGGCCATCGTAAAAAAAGGTTGCCGACCACTGTTTCAAAAAAAATACAGGTTTTGTAAAAACATCAAATAACTGCAACAGTATACTCACCCTTATGTTTTTTGGGTATAATTTCAACTTCTCCATCTTCACTATTACTTTCATCCAAAAACTTTAATGTTCTCTTGCGCTTTCTCCTGATAAAAAATAGGCTTATACAAAACCCAGTAACACTAATTTTACAGAGAGGGACGGTAAATTTTAAAAAATTTAAGGTTTGATTTAAATTATGAATCTTGAAATGTATTGCTTATTTTATTATAAAGTGAAACATTTACTTTGAAATTTTGTTGCAATCACTTTGTATATCAGAAGTATCTTCAGCCTTTTTGGCTTTTTTTCTTGCTTCTTCATACGAACCTGAAATTGTAGTATTAAAGTCAGGAGTATATTGCATCTGCAATCTTTTGTGGAAGATGCAAAAAAATAGCCGTATTACAAATAAAACTTACTGCGAACGACCACCCGGAAGCACCCGAACATCGTATAACATCCATGAAGAAAGATCTGGCCTTGATCTGAGTTTTATTTCTCTACTGAGAGCATTTCGTGACACAGAATTAGGCCAATAAACTTCTGTCTCACTTTTAAATCAATTATTTGGAACACATTCCACTTCATTTGTTTTAGTGAAAACTACTATGTTGTACATTGTTAACCAGAAGATACAGGGTGATTCAGCGAAGTGTGCACAAATACTTTTCTTAGTTTTATGTACATGTATTTCGTCCATTATTAACTTTCAATTATTAACATTTCAGTTTCTTATTATTTAAGAGTTAAAATTTAAAATCTGGTATTATTTGAAGTAAAAATAAACGATGAGTAAAACGATCAATGACGTGATAGAAGAGTATTGCAAGAAGAAGCTCCCACCAAGTGAAATTTTCCGGTTGATGAAGGAGGTTGTAAGCCGTAGAGGATTTTATAAAGCCGTGAAAAGGTTCAAGGACACTGGGACTTGTGCTCCTAGAATCAGGAGTGACCCTGAAAGAACCGTAAGGATGAAGAAACTGATCAAAAAGGTCAGAGAGAAGTTGAGGAGAAATCCTGCAAGAAGTGCCAGACAACTTGCTAAAGACTACTCTGTGAGCGTGTCCAGCATGCAAAGGATTCTCAAGGATGATCTCCAGAGCTACCCATACAAGTTCACCAAAAGACATCTCTTGTTGGAGGCCACTAAGAAGAAAAGGCTCGATAGAGCAAAGGTTTTGGTCAAGAAACTTGTCGATGGCACACAGCCTCAAGTTTTATGGACAGACGAAAAACTTTTCACTGTTCAAGCTGTCCATAACCATCAAAATGACAGGATTTGGCTTCCAGACATAAACATGGTCCCAGTTGAGCGTCGCAGCTCTTTCAGAAGACAAAAACCCGCCTCCGTAATGGTATGGGCAGGCACAACATCAAAAGGGCTGAAAACTCCTCTCATATTCATTGAAGAAGGGGTCAAGATAAACCAGACCGTCTATAGGAGAATGCTGAAGGAGAAAGTCCTTCCCTGGGTCCAAGAAGTAATCGGAGAACAAGGAGTTACTCTTCAACAGGACGGTGCAACCTCCCACACGGCCAACTCAGTTCAAGCTTGGTGTCGATGCAATTTCAAAGGTTTTTGGGAGAAAGAGCTTTGGCCGCCGTCTTCACCAGACTTGAACCCTATGGATTTTGGGTTATGGTCTATTAAGACAATATTATTAATAATGGTCTATTATTACAATATTATTAATTATGGTCTATTAAGACAATATTATTAAGACAAAAGCCTGCCGTACTTCTCATCCAAATCTGGACTCTCTAAAGCGAAAATTGACATCGGCATGGGACGAAATTGACCCAGAAGTGGTGCATGCCACATATGCCCAGGTTCTGCCATGACTTCAGAAAGTAATCAAAAACAAAGGGGGTTATATTGAATAACTTGTATATTTTCTGAAAGGTTATTAAATTTACTATCTTCACAGCATATAACTTGTTTCATTTGACCTAATTATAAGTCCGAAAGATGAGTTTTTATTTGTGCACACTTTGCTGAATCACCCTGTATATAAACTAATCAAGCTGCAAAGTTAACAACAGTTATAATTTTACAAACAAAAAATGCATTGTTTTTAAAGAGCACTAAAAACCATTTACAATATTTATCGCAAACTATCACAAAGCAAAACTGTGTAGCTTTCAGAATTAAGGCTTTTAACAATGAAACTTTTAGACAGGTTAAGTCTGTAATAAATTAGCAATTCAAACTTATGGTCAACTTAAAAATTAGGTAGCTTAATTTCACAAGATGCCAGTTCAGATTTTGGAGCAAAAGTAAAAATAAATAATCTTTGTTTAGTCAAGATAAAGTGTGAATTAACGGAAGGGCTACATATAAAATCCGAAGCAAGACAATTTTGCGGAACCAATTTGGCGGGAGACAATTTGGCGGCGCAAATTTGTCGGCGAGCCAATTTGTCGGCGAGCCAATTTGTCGGCAAGCCAATTTGTCGGAAAAATAAATAAAAATGATTTACCTTCACTAACGTTGAAGCGACAGCAAAAAAATTTTGTTCTGTCACAAAGGCAATTGAAAAGGCAATTGTAAATGTTCAGCTGATAAAAGCAAAAATTTTAATTTAAAGTTGTTAAATGCGTTAAATTTAGCGATGTTTCTAGCCCAATATTTATCTATTTAAATTTACAACATAATTTCGAATATTTAAATTAAAAAAGGTACTTCAATAGTTAAATTTTTGAATCACAAATGCACTAGGCCATGAATATTGTAAACAACAGAATTTGATCCAAATAGTTGTGAATAGTGATTAACAAAAGCAGTTAACAATCTTCGAGCAAACTCACACATGGTCATACATTGGTGTGGATCTGTTAAAATGCGAATATCAACAGAAAATAATAGAAAGTTTTTGTACAGTTCATCAGCAATTTTACCACATAGAACAAGAGGACCAGTATACAGGAGAAACTGTCTGAACTTCGTGGCTTTCCATCAATTTACATCTGCAATTGTTCTTGGTTTTCTGGCAAATTCCATTGGTATAGATTTTCTTAAAATTCTGATATATTTTGTTGTACTTTTCCTCCAATTCTAACTTTCATTGGACCAGATATACAAAGCAAAATGAACCTTTTTATGACACCAAGACACACAAGGTGCATATAGTCAATTGGAAATTGACTGACCATGCCAATAGATAATTTACAAAATGGATTAGGTCCTCTGTGATAATCTTCATCAGACATGGCTTTAAAAGCACCATCGGTTCGAAGAGTTGCATTAGTTTCTGGAAAAGTCTTTTTTTTCCATCATGTACCTCACTCTGAATACACTTATCACAGCCCAAATAACCAGCACATGATTTTACTTGTTTTACAAAAACTCGAGCTTGAGCATCACATACAACACAAGTGAGATTAACTAAATAATTTTTTGAATGATAAACCATACCTGTTGTTTGCAATTTTTTCAAATCTTCTATGTATGGTTTCAGGTAAGTTACAGGATTGTTTCATTTATGGTGTCCTGCATATATTCCAATTGTGAATGGCAATGCTGAATCACTAGATTCTTGTATTAACCCAAATATTGGCCATAGTTGCATTGAACTGCTTTTAAATAGTGGAAGGCCATCAATATTTACTTGAAGATTAAGCTTATTTAGTTGTTGAAATTTTGGATCACATGCTAAACATTGTTCAACACAATGCTTTACACCAAAATGATAATAATGTCCCCCAGCAAGTTCAGTAATACCAAAAAGTTGAGAAGATTTAAAGCAAGGTTTGAGGATCTTTTGGTATACATGGATGAAGCTTCTTTAAAATACACAGCAATTTAGCTAATGAGGTATGAGTAATGTTGCATTCTATAGCCCATACTTCTAAACTTAGTAACAAATATGCTTTACTATCATTTAAAGTGCTATCATCAGCTTTTTAGCTGCTAGAAGAACTTTCATCAAATTGCTCAAGAGGGGCATTACCAGTATAAGATTCAAAAGGCACATCATCAACACCAACAGCACCATCATCAGACAATGATTTATTAAAAGAAGTTGAATATTTTGATTGCATATGTTCAACAAATTTTGTTTCACTACTTTGCTGATATAACTTAAGTTTCATTCTTTCCAACTCTTCATCAATTTTACGACGTTTTGTCCAGTATGAGATGATGATTAGGAATTGAGCTATTACACATCAGTAACAATGTAAAATGTTATAATATGCAATTTACAATGCTTCAAACACGACAAATAAACATAAATGTTATTACTTAAAACTATAAAAGCTTTCAGATTAAAACAATTTTACTGCCAATTGAATACAAGAGAGCTGGTCTCAATTTTTGATCATCACTTTTGCATATGGCAGGTTTATGTATTTGAACAGCTTTATATAAACAGTAGGTTTAGAATTAGTTTTATAGTAAACTAGGTCAATTATTACACTGATTCTTATTCAAATAGTATATAAACATAATGTTAAAACTTTGACTTTACCTGGTTGCACTACAAACAAATGCTATCAAAATAAAAAAAATTATTTTCTAAAGTTAAAAACTGAAGCTTTTAAAACTTCACTACAGCTAAGCACGAAAATATCAGGCATTCCCGCCAGAGAACGTCACAAAGGAAACCAAATCAAACTTGAGAAAAATAACATCTAAGAGACTTACGTCATACAAGAAATAAATTTAACACAGTCAAGGAAGAAAGTGCAAAAAAACAATTCAATTTTTAACATACTCCTTTTTAAACACGTGCGCTATAGAATGCTCAAAGGCAATAGCCAAGCAGCTTAGAAAAGAAAGGCAATGACGTCACAATAATAGCACAAACAAAACATTGGTGCAAACCAAACGTCTGGAACAATTACTGTCCATTGAAAGTTAACTTAAATAAGTTCTTTTACTATCGCCTGACAGTTGACTACTTGTACAATTGAACTGCAAGATAAGTTTTGTTTACATAGACCATTTATTCTTTTTGAAAATAGCGTAAGCATCCATTGCTGAACTACAGTCTGGCCTGGCTGAATATACAAATAAATGCAATTATATGTTTATCATGTATTCCTTTTAGAATAAAGAAAAGATTAAAAATTGGTAAATCAGTTTTCTCAAACTAAAAAAAAGTTAAAACCAATTCGAAACAAATGGTCAGCAGAATATTGGCTAGATATGGGCTCGTTATTTTCTAAAGATTCTAAGATAAAAAGCAGTTACCAAAAAATTTAATTTCGGTTGGTCCAAAGTGTAAGAATCTTTAAAATCTTATGTTGAACAAAAACAAAAAAACTACCTATTTTTTTACACGAACATTATAGTTTTGAAAAGTATGTACAGGCCCAATATAAGACCAATACTGGGATTCATTGACGCTTAAACACTTAAGAGATGAGAAAAAATAGTCAAAATTTTAATTTCAGTCGGCTTACTGCCTAAAAACATTAAATTTATCAAAAAATAAAAACATTCTATTTTTTTGTTTAAACGTCATAGTATCGAAAAACAGTACTGGTCCAATACAATACCTATACCGGGAAAACTATTCCGATACAGCCGATACCTGTCTTTAAAAAGCCTGTATTGGGCCAATAAGTGTATGTTTGCTGGGAACACGCCGCAAGTTTAACTGTGTATTGAAGAAACATTGGGAAAACGCTATGGAAGCTTCGCAAATGCCATTGGTTTAAAAAAAAGAAATGAGTTTACAACAATACTTGGCGAAGCTTTTGGACGCCGGGCAAAAGCCAAGCATTTTAATAGACAAACTCAAAGTTTAAGAAAATGCAAGGCATGCTTTGCGACTGCCCTGCATTTGCCAAGCATTTTGCGTGTCGAAAATAGTTTTCAAATAAATACTCGGCAAAGCTTTTAAACGCCAGACAAATACCAAGCATTTTAGTAGACAAATTTCAAAGTTTAAGAAAATACAAGGCACGTATTGCAATTGCCCGGCATTTGCCAAGAGTTTTGTACGTGGCAATCAAACGGCCGTGCTTTTGCCGTGCTTTTTTTTTGACTGGGAACCGCTGAATGTGTGAGACTACACTACAGATGAGGAGGAAGCTGGTTTCACTGTGGAGTTGCATGCGATATAAGCTAAACTTGCAGTTCGCTCACTAACTCAACTTTTATTGCTTGATTAGCTGAGGTGAAAATAAAATAAGAAAAATAAGATCAGTTAAATTGGTTTAAAGCGGCGCTTATGTAAGTGATTCTAGAGAGTTGTGATGAAAGGAAAAATACATTTTGACTTTAAATAAACTTTTTTTATCTTCATTTTCTATTCGGCAATTAGTGCAATCGTTCCGGTATGAGAATTTTCCACTTTCAACACTGTTGTTTAGCTTGCTTGGTAAACATCTTTGATTCTTTAACCTTTCTTAGTCTAAAAATGGAAGAAAAAAAGTTATTCACTTTGTTGACTTAATTTTTGCATCTGTTATAAAATTGTTGAACTTGAGATATAGGATCAGGAAAAGCTATTTTGTAATGTTTAGCAAAGGTTGATATTCTCGAGTTAGAACGTCTTTAAAACCGATATCTACTCAACTTTTTGCTGAGCTAGAAGGCGACTTTAAGTCAAATTTTCCTATATACTCGTATTAATGAAGAAGCTTTGACTTATCACTTACAAAAAATTCTTTCTTCTAAAAGTGTAAAAGAATTGCAGAAGAAATTGATTAAATTAGAAGCGACTCGAGTTGTTGAGAATTGCTTAAAGCTTTGCCGGTCATGCATTTCTTGTTAAAGGTGGCGTTGTCATCTCCAGATATAAGAAAAACTACTTTACAAAATTGTTGGCATTCACCTTTGCATGGTTATGCGAATCTGTCTTTTCTGGTAAATGTCAAGTTTTGGCAACGCAACCATTTTGAAGCTAAACACGATATTTGTGGCGCTCCATCGTCAACATAGTCAAAAATCCCAACTTTGTTGCTAAAATGCCGGAGGATCCATCTCTTTGGAATAAACACTATTTTTGGTTTTGCATTTGAATAGTTAATGCAATGAATGAAAAAATCTTCAAGACTTTGCTGAACATATGATGAGCAACAACTGCTGTTTAAATAAATATTTGGGCACGGGTCAAAAACGTTTTGGAACCACTGTCCAGATCATATGAACACATGATTGTTTGCCTGATCGGCATTGCCTGCTGTTACAATTTCACCGTCATTTATTCGCTTTTTGCAGTAAAATCGATTCTCTTCCAGAATCTTCTCCTAATCCCCCATCAAATGATGCTCCTTCTAGACCCCCTGCCCCTTTGCCTTCCGATGCCGATCCTCCCCCTAGACCCCCAAAAGACCCGGTTTACTCGCAGGTCAGTTTGTCTTGGTTAAAGTTGTGTTTTCGAAACCTGCCCTCAGGCACAGTTATGCAAATGTCGACTCGCATTCGGTCGGATTCCATTCAAGCGCTTCCTACCCGCCGATGATTGAGGGTCTTAACCGAATTGCTTGAGTGGCATGATATTCTGCGACATAATTGTGTTAATTTTGTTGCAATTCTACCAGGTTCAAAAACCCAAAGGAATGGTCGCGGTGCCTTCGAAGCTGGAGCAGCACGGAAGACGCATCTACATTTTCCGCCACGCTGAGAGAGTTGACGTCACTTTCGCATGCAGTGGATTAATCTGTCGTTCGATGACGCTGGTGGGTTGCGGCTTCTGCTCGACTCTAATACACGCTGCGAAGTGCCACCAAGTGTCTGATGTGATGTGCCTCATGTTTATTAATTAATTTTTTAGGCCGTTATCACCGAAAAAAACTTAAACATGCCCAAAAAGCTGCCCAAGCGCCCGGGAGGGGCTACCGACTTCCGAAATGACGGCCCCATCACGGAAATGGGGCAACACCAGGTGAGCTCGTTGATGGTTTTTGTAGCTGAACCAACAATGCAGCTGCATGACAAGCGACTGCTTTCAAATCGGATTCCACCTCGGCGCAAGTAGTTTGATTGTCATCCAGGCCTTCCTCACCGGGCAAGCTCTGCAGCATGTCGGCGTCTCCCCGGTCCACGTGTTCGCAAGTCCCTCCCTGCGCTGTCTGCAGACCGCCAGTGCCCTTCTTCGAGGTGGGAACGACCTCTGCGTCAGCTGATCTTGCGTTTGTCACGTGATCGTTACTTTAGGGCTGGAGATGGACAAGAAAATGGAAATTAACGTGGACCTTTCTTTATATGAGTGGATGAAGTGGAGCCCAGGTGAGTCTTGCGGCCACGATTGTGTCATTGATTACCGTGATGTTGCCCCCTCTGTAGGCGGCCTCCCCCGGTTCATGACCCCAACCAACCTGGCCGAGTTCGGTATCAAAGTGTCGGTGGACTACAGGTCAAAGACTTCCCGCAACGAGCGATGCAAGGATTATTTCTCGCGGTGCCACAAGTTCATCAGCTCTGTCATCTCTTCTACTTCAGGTCAGCACGTGATGCCTTGTGTTGAGCCGGAGTAACCTTTGCTTTGTAGGTGACGTCATAATCGTCGCGCATGCGGGCTCGCTGGACGGGTTGTCGCGACAGCTGCAAGGACTCAACCCACGGCCCATGCCCCAGTTCATAGGGATCGTGACCAAGGTTCTCCAGTCGCCACGTGCGTGCTCGCGTGATAGCGCGATGAGTGACGTCATCTCGTTGCAGGTTCCCTACTGTGGTTCAGTTGTTCTCGAAGACTCCAAAGACGACGCGAAGGTCTGGAGGCTCATTGAGCCCCCGTATCCTTCGCTCATTCACGCCCCCAAGCCCCATTTCGATTGGAAAGCATTGAACGACTGATCGCTGCGCACCGACGTTCTCGTGCAATCGTGTTCTTATTTTATTCGCACTTAGTTTTTTCCAGCGATTATATCGTACTTGTGCAATTCTTCTTTTCGATTTTATCGTCACTTCCCCCCACTGCTGCTTCGAATATTTTCTGGAAACAGCGATTTAACGCCGTTTCCACCTCGTAACACAATTGCGTTAGTGACGTTACAAATATAATCCGAATAATTGCCAGTGAGGAGTGAAAGTGTTTGAACATAAGCATCGAGAAAATGCACAATTCCAAAGGTAATCCCTCAATGTAAAATAATTTTTGTACGATAATGCACAAAGTTTCACCAAAAATATGAATACTTAAAAGAAGCACTAAGTAGCGTTCAATCGTTCCTAAAAAAATTTTGTCCACGACCTTAGATAAGCAAGAGTAGCCAAATTTTTATCTCGTGGGATTACAGTGTGGGTACCCAACCTTTTACGCGCCTGGCGCCAAACTCTTCTGCAACTATCCCCGGGCGGTAGTACGTTCAGAATCAAAGCACTGACACTTTTTTTGTCTACACTTTAATTTTAATAATTATTTCTAATTGTTTCCCGGTAAACAAAACCTTGTTGTAACAAATTTATGTATGAAAGAATTGTTTTTAACGTCAAAAATGATGTCTAGAAACCATGTCAAAATAATGTTTCCAACGGTACTCAGACATTGTCAAAAACTGTGTGGTGCTCAGTTCGCTGCCAACACCGGAATTAAATCGTTCTCTCGATCAGAAAGGAAATCTTCTGGAGAGGTCGTTAGATAGGTAGATACATGTATTAGATAATTTTCTCCAATCCTAGCTCCTAACTGTAGTTTACCAATCGGATTTAAAATAAAATATAACCTTTATTCAAATAAGATCAGTTCAAATCAGAAAGCGTAGAATTTTGGACAGAAATTTTTCTCCAGTTCGATAAACATTCAAATCTATAATAACAACTGTACTTCAATTAACTTAACGACTTTACCGGGAGATTCCAAGAACTTACAATCCCCGCTATAAAACAACAGTCACACACTCCGAACAATAGGACTGTCTTTTAACAGCAAACCACCGGGACTATTCCACCAGAATGCCCTGTACAAAACAGCGCACGGCAGCATTCCCGAACGACTCGTTCAAGTTTCTATGCTATATAAAGTTATGGAAGAAAGCGCTTATATAATGAACATCGCATGAAGCACGTGGCGATTAACAATAAAAATTTGACTGTCAATGACGCTGGTGCATTTTGCAATTCTTGCACTAACAATGCTTTTCTAATTAGTTCACATAGTGCCACAATATTGGTACAATAATATACAACAGTACAACCTAATCAAATTGAAATAGTCCGAGCTCGAACAAAAAAGATAATGCTGTAAATCAGTGGCGTACCGTGACTTTTCAGGTCAGGCATGCAATGATGAAATGATGACGTTATCAGTCTCAAAATTTAGCTCAATTTTAATATTTGATAAAACAAGCAATTTTTAAAATTTTGCGATTTATAGTCCTAATAAATACACGAAGTTTTTTCATTAGTAAATGAAAGGTAAAAACAATAGTTTCAACTTTCTAGGGTTTCTCAATAATCACAAATATAAAATGTTTTTCCTGTATCGAAGTTGTCTATCAAAGTAGGCAATTTATAATGCAATTATAGTTGTCCACAAACTAAGCCTGTGGCTGGTCACTGAGCCAGAAGACAAAAACTACTACTCTTAACTCGCAACAACCATTATCTACAAACAACACAACAAGTACTGTATTGAGAGGCTAAAATGCACCAGTAACTGTGTAGCCTACCAGTAGGCCTACCGTAAGTAAGTAGGCCTAAGCTTATGCTAAAAGTAGGCAACTTGCTTTAACCTGCTACTCTAGTTAATTCATTTAACTGCTTGCTTAAACTAAAGTGTTAAAGTGCTTTCAAATTAATATGATTTCGAAATGCATCTGAATGTGAGTACTGAGTAAACGTAAGCAGTTTGTAGCAAGCGATACTAGATCAGTTCTTCAACAACGTCACGCTCTATAAACATGGGCGTGCATGCAATATCAAAACTACATGCATAGATACGATACCAAACTGCTGAATAATCGGAGATTCAGAGTTTAATTTAAGAAAAATTTCGCAAAAGAAAATAAATATTCGGATAAAACAATGTCTGCAATGGAATATGCATCTATAATATTTCTTAGAACTACCGGTAGGTCTCGTAATTCCTTCTAGCAACAGAGTCAAAAAATGTAACTTAGATTTTGCATGGGTGTTTCCAATTTTATTTTGTATTTTAGTGATAAGCTCTAGCTGAAACTGTACTGAATGATCCGAGTTGCAATCGATAAAACGTATTTATGCTGTTATATCAAAAAAATAATCAACAAAATATCATCAAAATTTTTATACTTTGAGAATTTTTTTCAAAATTATTTTTTTATATAATTATTTTTTTATAAAATTTCTAGGCATGCATGGAAAATACGCTCCTGCTGTAAATTTATCAGAAGCCAGGCCCGTTGGGATGGGTTTGTCTCGAGCAGCTTGGGTTGAGCTCAACCGCTTGAGAACTGGTGTTGGGCGATTCCATTCGTTCATGAACAAATGGGGTCTTGCTCCTTCACCGAATTGCGAGTGTGGCGCCGCTGAACAAACCGCAGACCACGTTCTAATAGCGTGCCCCATACATCCGGCACCACATGGGGCACGAAGTCTGACTGTTTTGGATGACGAAACTTGATATTGGCTCAACAACATTACTGCCAGCATCTGATACGGGCAGCACAGCAGCCGGTGTAGTAAAAGGATAAACCCTATTTGTGTCTGACCTGGAGTGGATTCCCTTCCAAACGACGACGACGACGATTAGAAACAATAATCAATTACGGAACTGGAACGTCAAGAAAGAGCCGATTGTGAAACAAACAATAATTTGAACACCATATTTATACATTAATTATGGTCCGAGTTAATTTTAAAAGTAAAGAGGTGCCCAGGATCCAGTTGTGGATATTCAAATTCAGGGACTCGAGGCAAGGATTTTCAAAAATTGATGTTCTCTAAAAAAGAAAAAGAGGTTTAATCTTGTCTTTCACTTTTTTTCCAAAAATCATGGTAATCTGTAAAAAAAGTCTTCGCTTCGATTTGATCTCTGATTTCCCTATTTTCCTCCCAAAATCAAGGTGTTCTCTAAAAGAAAAAGGTCTTCACCTAGAATCGATCTTTATATTTCCCACTTTTCGTCCCAACTTCATAATTACTGAAAATGCAGTATTAAATTATGACAATGAATAATCATAAGATGAAAAGCACTATTCTGATCTTCTTATAGTCTCTTTTAATTGTAGAGGTTTGTCGTCCTCTTTACTTGAAATTCAAGAATTATGCAAATCACATGATGTTATTCTGCTACAAGAAACATGGCTTGCTAAGCAGCAACTTCACTCTTTAAGTTCTATTCATGATGATTTTCTTTTTGTTGGTACTTCTTGCATGGATCTGAAAGATGGAGTGATGACTGGTCGACCACATGGTGGCACTGCTGTTCTGTGGATAAAATCACTCACTGCTTACTCAGTAAGTAATGTTGATAAAAGCATTGTTGGGATAAATATTAAATGTCAAAACAATTCTATAGTTATTATTAATGTTTATCTTCCGTTTAACTCTCCGTCAAATGTTGAGGCCTACTTAAAATATTTGGGTGCTCTTCAAATTTTGTGTGAAGCTCAGCAAAGCTCGAATTTATGTATTGTTGGAGATTTTAATGCCAATAAAGAAAGTACTGTGGACAGTTCTTCAATAATTTTTGTAAGGAACAAGGTTATATCATCTCTGACAGATCTATTTTACCTTCTCACACTTTTACTTACTTAAGTGACTCTCATCATACAACCAGCTGGCTTGATCATTGCATATCTTCTTTATCTGTTCATAAATCAATAAAAAACATTTCAGTATTATATGATTATATTACATCAGACCATCGTCCACTATCTATTACTTTTTGCTGTAACTTATTACCTCTCTTGTTGTCAAGCGATGAGCCTACTAATCAATACACTAAATCTTGGAACTGTGCTAGTCCTGAACAGAAAAAAAATATAATATGATCTCATCTGAACTCTTAAAAGATGTATCTTTTCCAGCTGCTGCAATGCAGTGTAGAAATGCCACCTGTGATGATCACTCTCATCTTGCTGAGATAATACTTTTTTACCCAGAAATTATTTCTGCTTTGACTAAAGCATCCAAAGCAGCATTAAGCTATCATCAGAATACCCCTCAATATTCTCAGGTTCCAGGGTGGAACAAAAAAATAAAATCTTTACACTCAGCTGCTCGTTATGCTTTCTTAACTTGGGTGCATAATGGCCGTCCTAAACATGGAATTTACTTTGAAAAAATGAAAGTTACTTGTAAAAAATTTAAGCTATCTTTAAGACACTGTAGAAGACTCAAGGAACAGCATAAATCGGATGCCTTAGCAACTGCTCTTCAATCAAGTTCTTCAAGAACAGCATTTTGGAAAAAAGTAAGTGCAGTGTACAGAAAAGATAATAACAGCATTCCACTCTCTGTTGGCAATGCCACTGGTCAGTCTGATGTTGCAAATATGTGGAAAAGCCACTACAGTGGACTTCTAAACAGTGCTTCTGGTAAAAGTTGTGACAAAATTTTTGTTGATAACTTTCTAACCCGCCGATCCAGTTTTTGCAATATAACCAACTTTCAGTGCACAGCTCCTATGATGTGTAATTTAATTAAAAAATTACCTTTACCGAAATCTGCTGGTGCTGATGATATTACGGCAGAACATTTACGGTATGCTCACTATTGTGTTTGTATTTATTTAAGCATTTTGTTTAATTTATGTGTGAGTCATGGCTTTATTCCTGAAGATTGTCTTATTACTGATAGTTCCTATTCTCAAGTGTAAAAATAAAGATGCTACTAATGTAGGTAATTACAGGCCTATAGCTGTGGCTACTACTATTTCTAGGCTTTTTAAACATTTTATATTATTTCACATAAAGCCTTTTTTGTCAACTAGTGATCACCAATTCGGGTTTAAGCGTGGTACTGGCACTGATATGTGTATCTTCTTGCTCAAGCAAATCATTTCGTCTTACCTTCAACAGGGTAGCCCTATTTTTTCAGTATTTTTAGATGCCTCTAAAGCGTTTGACCGAGTATCTCATGAACTCTTGTTTAAAAAGCTGTTACTGCGTGATGTTCCGCCGTGTTTTATACGATTGCTGCGATATTGGTATCGTCATCAGCAAATGCGAGTGAGATGGGGATCTCAACTGTTTCAATCTTTTGGAGTCTCTAATGGTGTGCGACAGGGAGGAATACTTAGTCCTTACTTATTTGCTGTCTATATCGATCAACTGTCAAAAGATCTCAATCACGTTCCTGCTGGTTGTTATATTGGAAACACTTTGGTTAACCACATCATATATGCAGATGATATATGCTGTTTCAGTCCTAGTGTTGCAGGACTTCAAGATTTACTCGCTGTGTGTGATAGCTTTTCTTATAAAAATGGTATTGTTTTTAATAGTAATAAATCCCAGTGTATGCAGTTTCTTCCAAAATCATTTCACCTCACGAATGTCCCTGTAGTCCGCTTGTGTAACAAAACGCTGAATTTTAGTAAAAAAGTTAAATATCTTGGTGTATATTTAACCAATGCATTAACAGACGATGATGATATAAATAGACAAGTAAGATCTTTATATTGTTCCGAAAATCAATTAAAATCTGCTTTTTCACACTGTTCGTTTGATGTTAAAAACCTATTGTTTAAATTGTGTTGTACAAATTTTTGTACAAATTTTTCATCTCTGGAGTAATTACCTAAAATCAAGTTTTCACAGTATTCGTGTAGCCTACAATGACTGCTATAGGATGTTACACAACCTACCTAGATACACAAGCGCGCGTGAATTTCAAGTTATAAAATCATATACCTACTTTTGAAGCTCTCTTGAGAAAAACTTTGTACAATTTTATTAATCGCTGCCTTAACTCCTCTAACTTACTTGTCACCAACATGATGAACACTTATTGCTTTTTTGATAGTCAATTTTTTACTTATTATAGGCACATGCTTTATCGTTTTTAGTAATGGTTGATTTTCTAATGTGTACATTTATTTTGTCGATAATTTTATATGGACAGTACTGTTTGAAATTAGTTTTTAAATTTTTGAATTTGAATCATTCTGTGCAGTTTTTGCTGTTTTATTTTGTTTTGTTTTTTTGTTGTTGTGTTTTTTTTCTCTGTTATGGACCGGGAGTCTGAATTAAATAAATAAATAAATAAATAAAAAAAAATTCTGAATCAGTGTAATTTGTGAAAAATAAAGTAGACAGGAATGTCATGATAGGAGACTGTGAAAATATTGTGAAGTCATCCAATTTAAGGCTGTCCTATAATATAGCTTTTTTAGCAGAGGTAATAAATAAAGCACTAACTTGCAAAGAAAATAGTGATATAAGCATTTTTGAAATTATTTCTGAAGCCGCTGGAAAGCGAATGGGCTTATCAGTTAATGCAGAACAATTAAAATCTCTAATATAATGGCATAAAATTGGTCTTCATTCTTCAGGTTTATGTTCGTCGTGTTTTGTTCCGGAGGACATAGAGCACGTCCTTCTTTACTGTCCTCGTTATTCAATACCCAGAAATCTTTTTCGTTATCATCTCCAAACCATAAAAGTTGACTTTACTCTACGTTCTATTCTATTGGATATTTCGGAGTCTCACCTTTTATCGTTTATTGTTTCTGCACAATTATTTATTTAATGTTACTTGTTTTTGTACAATGTGTTTTGTTACTTAACAGGTTAAAGGTGCGCAACAACTTTAATAAAAAAAAAGGGGGGATCTATTTAAGGTTGCACACCTTTCCCTTTTATAGCAATTGTAAATGTAGGCCTACATTGTATTATTAATTCTGCATATCGGTTTTGTGGTTTATTTTTTGTCCTGGCGCTAAAAAACTATAATCGTTAAAAAGCGCCAATAAATAAATAATAATAATAATAATAATATCATTAAAAGAAAAAAGATATGACAGTGAAAATTTATTAATAAAAAAATACATAGTAGAATATATTGAAAAATAAATCACAAAATGTAAATTATCAACAAGAAAAATAAAAAGCAACATAAGAATAACAATGAAAAATTTAAAAAAACACATGTAAACGAGAACAGGAATACACGTTTTAATAGATTTTGCATTTATCTCATCAGCTCTGCAACTGTTATTGGAAGTCAGATGATTAGTAGAATTTATAATTTTATGTAAAAAAGTAGGCTAAATATATATAGAGACTTGGTTAAGTTATGAATGAAGTTTTGTTGATTAGAAGAATCAATTATCCTGACTAATGTCTTCCTAATGCTACAAAACTTTGGTTTGACTTTATTAGGTAAAATCTTAATATTACACCAAAATTTATGCTTTCATTTTGAATTTTTGATTTCTGTATTAATGTAATCTTTTTTAAATTATGATTTAATTTTCTTTTTTTTTAATTAGCATAGATGACATACCAGTGGAAGCATAGATTGCTCTAGGCAATAAAGGTGTGGAGTTTTTAGTGAAGTTTTTCAACAGACTCTTGCGAGGAGAGAAGATGCCAGATGAATGGAGGAGGAGCGTGCTTGTACCTTTGTACAAAGGTAAAGGAAACATAAAAGAATGTGGGAACTACCGGGGGATCAAGTTGATGAGCCACACTATGAAATTGTGGGAGAGGATAATTGTTGTGATATTGTGCAATAGATGACGTAGTGTTTTCTTAAACGCTTCTAATCGTAATCAGCGCCTTCTGCTCGAACAATTATTGGACACGCGCATCTCAAAGCATAATTGTTACAAGTTAAATATGCGCCTTTATTTTGGTTCATCAGTCAGTTCAAAGCTATCAAGCTACTACAGCAAACGAACTAAAAGCATTCTATTTCATTACGGTTGTTTTTGGCTAAGTACTTTTTTGTGAATATTTATTATTGTTTTTTTAATAAACCTGTGTATTCGTGCAAAGATACAACAATAATAGAAGGATAAGGAAGGAGGTGACAATTGCTGAGCAACAATTTGGGTTCATGCCAGGAAGGAGTACCACCGATGCAATCTTTTGTCTAAGGATGCTGTTGGAAAAGTGGACTGAAGGGCAGAAGGCAGTGCACTGTGCCTTTATTGACCTGGAGAAAGCATACGACAGGGTACCCAGAAAGGAACTGTGGAAATGCTTGCGGTTAGCTGAAACATCAGAGTGCTACATAAGGATTATCCAGGATATGTACGACGGAGCAACAGCAACTGTGAGAAGTGCAGCAGGGTTGACTGAAGAATTCAAGGTAGGTGTTGGACTCCACCAAGGTTCAGCATTCAGCCCATTTTTTTTGCCATGATTATAGACAGGCTGACAGAGGACATCAGGAAGGACGCACTATGGGATATGCTGTTTGCAGATGACATAGTTCTGTGTAAACAAAATCATAGGGAGCTAGAGGAGGATCTGGAGATTTGGAGAAATGCACTGGAGAGAAGAGGCCTGAAAGTGAGCCGGAGCAAGACAGAATATTTGAGGGTTGGGGGTGTGGATGATGGAGAAGAGTTAAAGTTGCAAGGAGAAAAGGTAAAGAAAGCCAAAAACTTCAAATACCTGGGGTCAACAGTTAGTAATGATGGAAGATGTGAAGAAGAAGTAAGGAGAAGGATCCAAGCAGAATGGATGAGTTGGAGGAAGGTATCTGGAGTTGTGTGCAACAGGAAGTTATCAGCAAAGGTTAAGGGTAAAATGTACAAGAGTGTTGTTAGACCAACCATGCTTTATGGAATGGAAACAGTGGCAGTGACTGAAAGACAGATGGGAAAAATGGAAGTTGCAGAGTTGAAAATGGTGAGATGGGCACTGGGAGTGACAAGAAAGGACAAGATAAGAAACGAATACGTGAGAGGGACTGCGAAAATTGCAAAGCTGGGAGACAAATTTCGGAATGCGAGGCTACGTTGGTATGGACATGTAAAAAGGAGAGAAGACCACGTGGGGAAAAAGATGATGGAGATGGTGGTGCCAGGCAGAAGGAAAAGAGGAAGACCAAGAAGAAGGTGGATGGATTTGGTGAGAGAAGACATGGG
>CAVMFT010000300.1:0-74530 GCA_963680785.1 Diplosoma virens
TTTGAAGGGAAAAGCCGGAAAAAGAAGAACAAGAATTTTTATCTACAAAAATCTACTGTTGACAAGTTTTTCTGACTAGTATTATTATTACTTTTCTACGTGATATACCCGAAGACATATCTGCAGGCTTGCCCATGGGACATATTTTTCGGTTCCATCCCATCCCATCCAACAGCAATTTATCCCTATCCCATACCATCCCATCCCATGGGATTCCCATTGGAATACACTTCAATAAAAATAATTAAATTTATGAAAATTTAGGTCTATTGTCTACTAAATAAGACTAAATGTACAAAGAAACATGCAAGACGAGAAAATTTATTGACTTTGTTAACTTTAAAATTCAAAAGTATGTCTAATCATTCTTGCACTATAATTCTATTTCTGAGTCACTCTGCTCATTCAGCAAATTATCAATTTCCTGCTCATCGATTGTTTCTAATAATTCAGTTAATCCGGGAAATTCACCACAAAATAGATAATAGATACAAGTATATAAAGAAAAAAGGAGAGTAAAAAACATTTAAAAGGTAAAAAAGTATAAAAACTAAGTTTAGCCCTGACGTAATCAAGTTGCTATGACATGGCTACTCTCCCATGAGAAATACAAATGTGTGCTGTCCCATCCCATCCCATCTTATGAGATGATTCCCATGGGAATCCCAAGGGAATCCCATTCCAATGGACAAGCCTGCATATCTGAACGTGGGAATAAAGAACCTTTTGACATAGAGTCAGACAATGACGAGTTTGTTCTGCTGCAACTGCGGCAATACTGCGACAGATTGAGACAAAATTCACCTTCTGTTTATCAAAAACTGATTAAAATTTTGATATGATTTTGGTTTCATTTCGGCATTCGTCACTGTTGTTTGGTTTTGTCATCTTTATTCTTCCTCTCTGATGATAACTGCTGTATAACAAGCGAAAAAATATTTATGACTTAAAAGTTTGCATCAGTTGTTTCACCAAATGCTATGATGCAATGAAGGCAATTGCAGGCAAGCTACTTCCTGCTGTTTACAATTGCTGAGTGCTGAGAAAATTAATGACAAAAAACACGTCGCCTGACCCATAGTTGTTGCAATTATTTTTGTTTTATTTCTTAGCTTTTGACGAACAGAAACAACTGCGTTATTTTAGGATTCACTTTTGACGATAACTGGCATGTTATTGGAAAATATAAAAATAGGTGCTCTATATATTAAAATTGGACGGTTGAAACCTATTATATTTCGGTGACAGAATACTTTCTCTTTTATAGCAATAAGTTTATCTGTAAACTACATAGCCTTTTGCACTTCAGGTCCAAGAAATGGCGCGTAAAATAAACTTTTTATGTGTCTTCCATTCTAGAAGATACGAAAAACTAATGCAAATGTAAAGTATTGTTTTTCAAGAACACCGTACGATGAGGTGGGCATTATTGTATTGAGAACATTGAATTATAATCATCATTTAAACAGCCCTCTTCTATACTTCACCCATGACCTTAGGAGGTCATACTTGACCACGCTTCCAGGAAACATCATATAATCGGCCTTGCGTAAAAAACAAATATACTGTATGTGGTTACATGCAATAATCTTTTTATTTTTATATTTATCCTACTGACTCACCCGTAAATGTTGAAAGTGTAATACATAAGGCAAAAGTCAAACAATGACCCCTGCCCTCTTCCGGAGATGCCAAGATAATGCTCTCCGGTTAAAACTTTTTATTTTGGTTTTTCAGTTTTTATTTAGAGGTACAACAAAAATTAAGAGTTGCGTACTAAAACCACCAATCAGAGGAAAGCTTGTTAAAAAGTCTTTTCCAAGAAGACAAGAAAAGAGTGGATTTTAAACTGAGACCGCGTTTATTGCGTGCGATAACAAACCAGCGCTCTTAACTACTCGACCACGCTGCCGACTAATTCTATTAAACAAGGTGCACAAAGTTTTATTTTATATTCGGTCAAAAACTTTTTCAAAATATTTTTTTTTGTGGTCATCAAAGTGAATAGTATGTGTGGAATGTTGCTTTGAGTAACTTTGGAATAAAGTGAAAAAATTTGGGTCCGAATAAAACGTAGACATTAGACATAAGTAAATATTTTTAATTAATTTTCGGCAGCGTGGTTGAGTGGTTAAAGCGCTGGGCTCGTGACCAACACGATCTCGGTTCAAAACCAACTCGGACCATTTTGTTGTGTTCTTGGGAAAGACACTTTACGGCACATTACCCTGCTTGGTGATTCTGGCAAGCAGTTCTAAATTACAGTTATATTTCTATTAAATTACAAGCGGACAGCAATATCTTGGTATCTCCGGAAGCAGGTCGGGGTAATTGCCTATCCTATGTATAGCGCCTCCGTTGCTTTCCTGCAAGTCAGGAGGATAAATATAGAGACAAAAAAAATAATAAATTAGTTTTTACCACTGTTAAATTATAGGTTTTCACTAGAATCATTTACTTAAATTTTAAGCAAAAAGCAAGGTTGTGGTCGTGGCATTATGTAACGGTGTAAAAGTGTATCAGTGGAAATAAATCTAAAAATCTTCTGCAGATCGAAATTATCACTACGTATTTTTTAGTTTATTGTAAAACTTTTTCTTTTATTTATTTTTTTAATAATTACCACAAATTAACTATGATGGAAGAAGGTTTTTCATCCCAATTGCATTTATCTTCATTGCAACAAAAGAAGTACAATTTGTGTGACTGTGCATTGCGTTTCAAGAGACCATTATTGTGCTTCAATTGTTTATACAAGCAATTTGTTGTTTGCAACGCTTGGTAATTAATGTTTTAGAATCAATAACTCGTATCTCGTTTTGACAAACCTAAAAAATTCATATTGCTAAACATTTGCAAACTTTGCTCTTGGCAGTTTAGTTATTCTGGAAAATATTCGCTTTTATAGCTCGATAACGAACCAAAGTTTTGTCTAGTTTGTAATAAATTGCTTTTCTTTCTGTACTGTTATCATGATAATTTTGGCCATATAAAAAGGTGTTTTGGTCATCGTCCATAATTGCACTAATATGTAAGGCGTGATAAAAAAAAGAAACTAAATTAATGAGATTAACTTTTTGAGATTAATATTGAGGTGAACAAGATAAAAACCAAAATTTTAATAATAATCTTAATTTACAGTAAATTATTTTGGTAAAAAAAAAAATCCACCAAAATTTCTGTGTAAAAACTGATCTACCATTGATCACTTTAACGCTTCTGCAAAAGGAAGGGCAATCTGCTACTTTTTGGAATCTTCTATGCGGCACTTCCTTTTCTTTCAACAATTTTTTCTCCGAATAAAATAATGTCAGATTTATTCTTTGTTTGATTGGTTTTGGCCCAAATTACAATTTGCGGTGACTCTATTTGAGTCTACATTTGATTTTGAAAGAAAATTTTTACTTTGACTTCGAAAGTTCTTTAAGAGTTTTATAGAAAATAAATTATCCTAAATGACTCTTGCATAAAAAAATGGTTTACCCAGTTCTAGTAGATCAATTGTATACAGATTAGATCTGATTCTGGGACAGATTAAAAGAAAAATTTTAAATTGGGACAGTTGGCAGTGGACTTTCCGTCTTCAAATTAGCATCATTTTGAAAACAGTTTCAAGAAAATCAAAACATTGATTGGTTAGCTAAAACTTTTACTCAATGCTGACCCATCATAAGACCCAAAATAATAGGTTACGCATCCTTGCTTAAATTCGAGTTTGAGTTATATTAAGCTCAAAAATAGAGTCCACTCTCAAATCCGGTACTTTTAATATTAAAATAAATTGTTAACAGCTGTTTTTATAAAGGTAATCAAACCAAATAACAGCACATTTTACCGACCTCTCCCCGAACACACTTTTTAAAATCTTGTTTGTTACAGATCCCGTTTGATGAAGCATTTTTGCAAGTGTAGCAACTCAGACCGTCAGCTTCTCTTCCCAAACCTTTAAAACATCAATCTGCTTATCAAATAAATAAATCCTTGGAATTTAAAACAAGAACAGGTACAAGGAGGATTACATAAAGCAGGGGCAGTTACAAAATGGTCTAGAATAGTCTTTGTTGCATATGGAGTATTTTAAATTGTTTTCAACAAATTCATTATTATTTAAAAGTCAAAAATTTTGAAACAAATCCGATGTGGATTATAATACAAAGTTTACTCAAATCATTTATCGAATAAACTCATTCTTTTGGCTGCCGAGTGCTAGAAAAACAAAACTTTTTTTATATAGAACATTACTAGCAATATTTTAATTGAAAGTACTTGAAAAACTGCTAAGCACTTTAGAATTGGGCTTGTACTGCACGAATCATTAACCCTTAATAGGTAACCTGGGATCCCAGCAGACCCCACGTTTTTAAATTTTTTATGTTTTCTATGTTTTTGTTTGAAGCTCGTGCGTGTTACTTCATTTATCCTCCTAGTAGAGGGACCTGAAAAGTAAAATGAAACCCAAAAATTAACTCGTAGAATAATATACGCAATGCAGACGTTTTGGGGTCGCCCGTGACCCCAGGTTACCTTTAACGTATATTGATTTTTTTTTTTTCCATTTCAGATATTTCAGCACCTATTTGTACTATCCAATTGTGTAGTTAGATTAGTTTTTAGTTATAGTTTAGTTTTTAGAGAAATTTTATTGAAATTGTGTTGCAAATGTATTATAGCAACATAGTGTGTTTATTTGTAACATGTGAAATTTTTTTGAAATTTTCTGTTAACTTTAGTGAAGGAAATACTTTAAGCAGTAAAGAAGAATTATTAGAATAAAAATAAAGCATAATTTTGTTCTATTTTTTTTGTTTTGTTACTATCCTTTTATACTATAAGCAATAAAATATTGTAACTGATAAAAAAATAAAATTTTTAGATATTTTTATTGCCGTAGGTAACCTAGGGTCTAGCTGGACACCCCGTTACCTGTAGTTGTGGGGTGCACAATGGTTAGCTATTAAAGGTAAAATTCTGAAATCAAAAAGCGTAACTTGTGATCCGAAAAGTTTATAAAAGTCGTATAATAGGATCATGTAGGATCATAATTTTTCACAGCTGTAATCTGCTGTTGATAAACCGATTTTGCAATAAGAAAAGAGATAGTTTAACCATAGCAGTTCGTACAATTAAGTCAACAGCTGTTTTATAAATTTTAACTATCTAATAAGTGTGGATGTCTGTCTGTAAGTTTGAATGATTTTAACGGCAATAATACACCTTTATTAGTAATTACTGAAATAAGTTTATAAATTGTTGAAAACACTCTCCTACTTTTTGGATTTTTAAGTCTGTGATAAAACTACGATTAGATAGGAGAGTTGCCATAATAATCCTTATTTGGAACAGATCAAAAGATATTGTGTTTTAATAAACATATTCATCGAACATCTATTTCAACTTTTTCCGGCTTTTTTCCAATGAAGGGATTGCCAGAGAAAATTGTTTTAATTTTTGAACTTAGGTCTTTTGCCCTGAAGTCCAGAACGCTAACCATTATAACACGGCGTTCTATGAATTTTATTTCAAAAAATTTTTTTAATTTACAAAACAAACAACTTACATTGGTTAAATAGGACGGTTTTCAGTGTAAACGAAATACACAGAATTCTTAAGAACATAATTTTAAAACTTATTTGTTTTGATATAAGAATAACATTATATTCTTTAAAAAATGAATCAGCAGTAAATAAACGTATATTATTAAAAAATAATTATTACTTTTTTACAAGACCTGACACGATTAAAAGCGCTTCTTTAAAACGAGTAAAGACTAATAAATACTGTATAAATACAAAAAAAAATAAAATATACAGACATTTTGTAAACACTCTAATCTAGTTTAAGTAGTTTTTTTTGGCAGATTCAAGCTCATTAGGCAATCGTGTAAAACATCTAGGCTTTCACAACGCTTATTTGCTTTAAATTCATTTATTAATTAAATATTTCCTGTAAAATTGCATTACAAAAAACTTCAGCGCACTTCAATTTAAGCTCTCAGAAATTGCTTTAAGTTTCGATCTCAGCAAAATATTAATAGCAGCATCGTTTTTCTCTCACAAAGTAATAAAAATACCATCTTCCGGAATAGTAAAAGGCTTTGCTTTTTTTTCGCTCTAAAGTAGCTAAATATAAAACGGATAAAAAGCTGAAATGACATTTGCATTGTAATGATGTAATAATTCTGGATACTTTTTTCACAAAAGGCTCTCAGTTCAATTGGTTGATCTATGACGTAATTATAAAAAAAGAACCGATAAAAAAATATGGTACATTTTGCTGCTATAAATAAATATTAATATATCGAAAGCTTAATTGTCCCCAAAAATATTTTTGAAATAGACAAAAAGTACTATCAAAAAAAAGGCTAAGTGACCAAATTTTGCTTTATAGAATAGAGAGTTTTTACTCTTTTTCCCAGCAAAATGCAGAACATTTATTTTTTTAAATTAAAAACATAATTTGGTTTACATCACTATTGCCTGCTTGGTTTATGGAATTTTTAAGTATACTCGGTAGATAAAGGATTTAAACATCTATTTAAATCAGCTGTTTATGAGTACTTGACAATTCTTTGTGACAAAGTAGGTCGAAATGGTTTAGATCAGGGATGTCCAACCTGCGGCCCATAGCCTACTCCAATCTTTTAGTTATATTATCAAACCTGTATTGCAGCGTTTCTCAAACTGTGTTCGGCGAGCTTACTTAGTACATTTTTGAAACGAAAATCAACAAGTTAGAGTCTAATTTCAAGTCAAGACCTTTTTTTTAAAGAACACTACATTTTTAAGACGAAAATTGACAAATTAAAATCTGATTTAAAATGAAGACTTTTTTGCGGCCCGCCGACTTTAATTTGGCCCAATGTGAAACAAGGTTTGACATATCTGGTTTAGACCATTTAATGACCTTACGCAAAAATACAACATAAATATTCTGTATATAAGATTCTTAAAAATAAATTAATGGCCAATTTGTGAGTAAATGCGGGCCTCTCAACGTCACTAATACTAAATACTTATTACGAAAATATTATAGTCAAATGCTCTTGATTTATAGGCTATTCATCATAAAGGTTGACTTGTACAAATTTGTATCCAAATATTGTGCAGATTATACCTGGGTATTTCAAAAATAAACATCCTGTGCATAGCAACGTAAACCCAAATTAAATAAGGACAAGTTTTAAAGTCTTTGTTCAGACGAGGGCAATAAAATGATAAAATATTGAAGTCCATTCTTTAAAGTCCATTTTCCGTAATTATAACTTATTGAGTTAATCATATGCATGCAGTTTTGACAGCAGGGTTGTGTAGTCGGTGTCGCATATTTTAGGGAAGTGTTTCGCAACCAGTGTACCGCGGAAAAACGGCAGTGTAAACCGACGACGTGCCGCAAGTTTGACACATCTGAAAACTAAAATATTAATTAATTGAAAACTAAATTTTTATGGCAAAAATGACTTGAATGTTTTGGAAAAAACTAGTATTTTAGTGGAGTTAGTTAGACAACTCAAGTAAAGATCTTCCTTTTTTTTGGTCTTTGTGAGGTCTTCACCCCGCTGTAGGTATGACGCGAGTTTAAAAAATGTGTTAAGTATGCCCCGGAAACGAAAAGTTTTCCGAGCATTGTTTTGGGGTGAAGTCGAAATAGTTTTTTAGATTTGCAAGACTCTGAGTAGTTTTTTCGGTCTGATGGATTCAGAGTTGGACTCACTACTATTTCGCGACTCCGCTTTACGTTAAATTAAGCCTACATGTAGGCCAAGGTTTAGGAGTCAGGAGAAGGAGTCGCATGTATTAGAGTGAAGTCAAAGTTGTTTTTTTCATACATTCTGGAGTCGGAGTTGGAGTTGTAAAATTTTAAAAAGCTAGAGTCGAAGTCGGAATCGGAGTCAAAAACAATTTCTCCGACTCCAACCCTGCTTAAAAGTGGTGAGTCTAACATTGTTAAGTGAAGTCAAGTTTTAACCATTTGCATTACACTGAAGCATCCCTGGACTGTTGTGCTGTTACGGTAAGCATTTTAAATTTGTTGCCTGTTCTTTTAATTACTTGGTCTAGTAATTTTTTTAAAAAACCTGGGATGAGGTGGTATTCTGCTAGACGCTTATTTTTGTTTAATCTACTGTATTAACAACAACAGAAACAACCATAGGCAAATTTCTGCCGAGATGCAGCCATCTTATTGATTTGTTTTGTCAAGTTGAATTTAATTAAACCAGTTTTTGTTCAACAGAGCAGTTGTTTAAAATCTTTTTTTTGCTAATGAGCATTTACAAATGCGTTTAATAGTGTGCCAACGCCGCAATAAATTTTTTTAAAGAAGGGGTTGTGCAGTTACCTGGAGTCGTTAAAGTGGGTTGCGGTGTGAAAAAGGTTGAAAACCACTGCCATAATCTATCGAACCCTAGTCAACTAGATCATTTTTTCGGCATTTCTTGCTACAATTTACATGAGAATTTGGCGATTAGTTAAAGCGTTTTAGCAATGCATATCGTATAAAACTAAGCTAATTAATAAGCCATCGATAACAAAAGGTCAGTTTGTTTCTGTACGTTGTAAGCAAAAACTTTTATGTGTCTTCCATAGCTGTATCAGTCAAAAAAAAATTGGGAAGAACGATAAATTTTTGCCTAAATTTTGTCACATTTTCCCGAATCATGATTTTTTTAATACTTTACGGATACGACAAAAAAATTGTTTAAAATGACCAAGAAGAGGACGAAGACCATTTCTCTCAGATTTTTCTTTAAAAGAAAAGAAATCTCTCAGATTTTTGGATTTTTGTTCTAAAATCATGGTGTTCTCTAAAAAAGCGATCTTCATTTAAATTTGTTAACTATTTTCTGCATTTCATTATTGTCGCTGCCCTAGAATTCTTGATTTTGCTCAAATATTTTTGTCACTGGACAAACATTTCTGGTTTTATCCAAATATTTTCTTGTCACCAGATTTGGATCAATTACAACATTACAGATCAATTACAATTACCTCAAGAAAATTTTATTACATTAAAATTATAATTGCCTAGTACTAAAAAGCTCAAATTACAAATAAAATTACAATCAAAATTTTAGAGACAACAATTTTTTATGCAAATTTTCTTTGTTTGTTATTACAAACCACAAACTGCTCACAATTAAAAACCACTTCTTTTTTCAATATTAAATATAAAATGACTCAACTAAAAATTCTTTAAAATTTTGCCCAAATTCCTGAAACTTGGGGAGGCATTGCCCCCTTCCTCCTCCCGGAAGATACGGTTATGGTGTCATCTTTTCAAAAATATTTATACAGTATATTTGATGTTCGTGTTATGCGAAATGGAGCTCTAGAGCTAGGGAGCATTTGGAGTTCAACTATCAAGTAGCAAGTGCAATAAAAGATCATATAATGTGTTGTAATGCTTTTTATTCTGTCACTTTAATAAATACCAAGTTTTAGTTTAGAAAAATTCACACTTGATACCATAAAAGTGATTAATAAAATTGCAACTGCTTTATAAAGAGACACAGTTTACTCAAGATTCCACAGAAAGGTGCGAAAAGAATTTGTTTTATTGTCAACAACTTGCAAATATAAAACTTCCTTCATTTTATCACAATTATTTTGTTTCGATCTTGTATCCCCAAATCGGTCAAACTTTTTTCAAATTCTCAAAACGCCCTTAAAAGAGCAAAACGTTTTTATTTTAGTTTGATGATTTGTTATAGGGGAGTTATCAAAAAGTTTCCAGCAAATATTATATTTTTTGAGATCTCTGCAAACCAATGACATAGATTGACCAAGTCGATACAAAGAAAAACTAAATTTTGAAATTTACTCAATATCACACATAACATAAGAGTTGCATTCAGCAAAGTTTTTTCGAGCTTCGGAACAAACATTGAAAATACAACGTTTTTAGATTTTTCAAATAGTATCGAAGCTTTTTTGTGCCTTCTATCAATATTTTAGGTTAAAGTGTTTTTTGTTATTTTAACTTTGTTGGTTGTTTCGCAATCAGCTCTTTCTTGAAGCTCTACAGTAATTTCATAATTGGTTATTGTTTGCAAAAAAGTCTTTTTCTTTTGTTCGGGCTCAGACCATTGAAATTTAATTAGGATTTGTGCTATTTTTTGTTGAAATTCCGTTGTGTTCGCTTTACATTTTTTGTAGCGCTTTGCAAATTTATTGGTAAGCATTGTTTACAACAGGTGTGGCCAACCTTTTTTTCCTCAACCGCCAATTTTATTCAAGTCCAGTTCATATCCGCTACACAAACGAAAAACTTCAAAATCTCATAGTGAAACCAAGTTGTTCTCTAAGGAAAAAGAAAGGTCAACGCTGGAAAAAGTTCTCTAATTTTTTACTTTTCCTACTAAAACCAAGCTGTTTTCTAAAAAAAAAGGTCAACGCTGGGAAAAGTTCTCTAATTTTTTACTTTTCTTACTGAAACCAAGCTGTTTTCAAAAAAAAAAAAAAAGTCAGAGCTGGAAAAAGTTCTCTAATTTTTTACTTTTCTTACTGAAACCAAGCTGTTTTCTAAAAAAAAGTCAACACTGGAAAAAGTTCTCTAATTTTTTACTTTTCCTACTAAAACCAAGCTGTTTTCTGAAAAAAAAAAGGTCAACACTGGAAAAAGTTCTCTAATTTTTTACTTTTCCTACTGAAACCAAGCTGTTTTCTAAAAAAAAAGTCAACGCTGAAAAAAATTCTCTAATTTTTTACTTTTCCTACTGAAACCAAGCTGTTCTCTAAAAAAAAAGGTCATCGCTGGAAATCAGGGTGCAATCCGCCACAGGTTGCCCATCCCTGATATAGCTAGATATAAGTTGTGGAACATTTTCTATTTAAAATATTTTCCCCAACTGCAATGCGCCACCACTACCGCCAATACGCCACGCGTTGGCCACCCTTGGCCACCCCTGGTTTACAAGATTGCAAAATACAATGACGCCACATTTTTTATTCTCCTTTCCTTCATTGTTAATCGCCACAATTACATGCTACGTCACTGATCTTTAAACTGCTTTGTTGTAAAACAACACGTACTTAATTGTGACATCTGCTATACAAACACTTGCTTCTATAAGTTTAGGGAGTAGAGATAGACACACGTTCAGACCAAGTCCTTCGCAAAGGCCGTCTTACGTTATTTTGTAGATAGCATTCCAGTCGTTTGAATCGTCCGGTAAAGTTGTTCGTTGTTAATTGTAGCACAGCTGGTATTATAGATTCGAATTTGGTTGAACTGGAGAAAATTTTCATCTAAAACCTTACGCTCTGTGAACTTGTCATTTGACTGATAGCATTTGAATAAAGATTATATTTTATTTCGTATTGTAATTTGGTAAATTAATAGTTAGGTAGTAGTATTGGAGAAAATCATCTAACGAACTCTCCAAAAATTTCTTTGATGGAGTAGACAGACTTTTTGAGATAGAGAACGATACGTTGGCATTGAAGCCAACATGATTTTTGATTAAGCTGAACAAGTTAATTTACGTTGGCACCGAGGCCAACACTTGCTTTATTACAAAATGTTTAACTTTTCAGCAAAGTCAAATTGACGATTTTACTTAACTGGTCAAATTGTGATACTTAAATTTATTAGTAAATCAGTCAAAGTTCAATGGGCCAAATATTTAATATAGAAATTAAAAATTAAAACTAACTAACTAATTATGAAAAATTGATTTCCACCTATAAAGGTCATCATTAGTTTCTCTAAAGTTAAAAAGAAAATCAAAGTTTAAAAAATTAAAAAAAATTATTAAAAATTCTATTAATACTAATCGGGTCCTGACTCAAAGACACAAAGTGAACCCTCAACAAAAGCCACAAGGCAAACGACAAAACAGCTCGTTTGATTATCAATTGCGTAACGAAGATGAAAAAACGCACACTGTAAAAACTGTAATAAAATCAAAAACCGTAAACTCCCGGTAAGACCGAAAGCGTTTGTTAAAAAGATTAAAAAAACCACTGTAGTTCCCTCAGTGTGTGCAGTTCGAACGATAGTAAACAAATAAACTAGTTTAAAGCTCAATCACAATTATAAGCAGAAAAATTTTATTAATATTAATTTTAGCATTTAAGTAATTAATTTACTTATTTTCACACCAATCGAATAAGATTTTATCCGGTTGTTCTGCAAATACAACCATAAAGCACTCTATGATGTCAGGTTTAGCATTAACAACACCGAAATGAAATTTATAAAATGTTTAAGGAGGGGAGTTCGGTCATTGCCATCATTGTAAACGTTTATACATTCGTGCTCAAAGCAACTCCAAGCTTTTTGAAAATATATGTACAGTAATCTCCCAGTTAAGTTCGCATCCCGATTAAGTTCGAAAAAATTTTTTAAAAAAATCAAGATTCAACTTTTACAAAAATTTATTGATATTTACAGCAAATCAGACAAGTCATAAAAATGTTTTTCTTTTGTGTTTTGCGTCAAAAATAACCTGCCTAAATTATTGCTAGAAAAGCTCAAAAGAATTTCTCAGCTCATTATAGTAGTTTCCTGGTTGAGCTTGCACGTCGGGACACAACAACTGATCCTCAACTTCAAGAAATTTTTTGTATATGTGTTCAAAAACACAAAAAGTGACATGTTTCTTGTTGGTGCTGGACTATGTGCGCAAGATTCGACCACAGTATGTACGTTTTCATCTTCATTATCATTTGTTGCTTGAATACTTTCCAGCACCTCATTGACGTCATCCAAAATCTCATGTGAAAACTCTTCTCTGTTTTCGTCATGAACACGCACAACTCATCTGGAGTGCTTTCATCTATTGGAATATTAATGCTTTGAAGCTGCACAATAGATCCGCCATCATATCAACTTCTTCATGAGCTCCACCTTTTAAAGTTACTAATTCAGCCTTGTTAAACGTATTCTTTATTGTCACATCTGATATCGCATCCCAAGCAAGCTTGATATATTGAGCCGCATCTAGCATATGAGCAAGGTTACCATAAGCAACATCTGCTGCTCCTCTAGGGTGTCTTTTTTTTACTTTTTTTGCGAGCTTTTAAATTCTCATCCAGCTTGTAGAAATCCAAAATATCTTTGAGATACTATAAATATTTATATTTTTGAAAACATATTTTGAAATTATGGCGTATAACTTATCCAAAGCTGCAACAAGATTAGGATTTTCTCGATCCACCTTTGCTCCATCATCGTGAAGAAGAAGTTGTTGTATTTCACGGCGTTCTTTAAATCGGCTAAACCATTGCCATAATGCTTTAAAGTCATCCTGCAATATTAATAGTTCTTCAGCAATTTACTTTGCTTTCAAAATTGCGAGGAAAAGTGGAATAGGCAGGTTTGCTCGACGCATGCTATAAATCCACAAATATAACTTATCTTCTACCTCTGTAAACCTACCCATAGACGCTCTAAATGTTTTCTTCTTTGCTTCTTCAGACATCAAAGCAGAACGTTTACGAATATCTTCACGCTTCGACCAGACTTTTCTAATAGTAGCCTCACTCATCCCGTACTGTCGTGCGATACTTTTTTTACGAGGAGGATTTTGCTGATTCCACCTAAAGATTACTTCCAATCTTTCTGACTCATTCAATCGCTTAACTTTGCCTGACAATATTATGTGAATAATATTAACTTTGCCTGCTAAAAATTAATTTTTATCTTAAGTCAATGCAGCAATTAGTCTCAAAACATTAGCTTAAATGACAAGAGTTTTCACTTTAACTGATAATTGTACAAGTTTTATGTTATGTAATAATCGCTTAGGTATAAATCTTAAGTTCGCACCTACCAGCTCAGATCGCGTGCTGTTCAGATTCAAGTTGCAAACTTAAGCGGGAGATTACTCTAGCTGAGCGATTTTTTAAAGCCAGTTGCTTTATGATGC
Source organism: Diplosoma virens (assembly GCA_963680785.1). Taxonomy (NCBI): domain Eukaryota; kingdom Metazoa; phylum Chordata; class Ascidiacea; order Aplousobranchia; family Didemnidae; genus Diplosoma; species Diplosoma virens. The sequence continues at coordinate 13,871 of CAVMFT010000300.1, forward strand.
AATCACACTTGAGTAAAACTTTTTTTAACATGATAGAGATGCTTGTTTAATTAAAATATAATCTTCGATTATTTAAAAAGATAAAAATTTACGGGTTTTGGAATGATTAAAAACGGACTATATTTTGGTAAAATTTTTCGGTCTCGATCTCGGTCTCGATTGTTTCTGGTCTCGGTCTCCAACCTCTTGTCTCGAAATTTGCCGGTCTTGATCTCGGTCTTGGTCTTGGAAAAATTATCGGCACTCGGTCTCGGTCTCGACGTTTTTGGTCTCAACTACATTACTGGCCTATACCTTAGCTCCAACAGAAAATAAATATATTTTGTTTTTTGATGAACGTGCGAGTACCGGTACTGAAAGTGAGAAGAAGCTTTTTGAATCAGATCCCTCTTTTTGACATGAGTCTGGGCCATCCCTTATTAATTAGGAACACCTGAATGATATGGCACGTGATCTGTATCAATCAAAAAAGAAAGCAGAACTTTTGGAATTCAGGCTCCAACAGTGAAATCTACGAAAACAAGGAACAACCATTTCGTTTATTTGTATCTGCAATCAAAACCTTGCTCGTTATTTTGCAACTGCAGAAAATATATGCTATTACAAAGATACATGTATACGGGTTGATGACCGAGCTGGAGTATAAACATAACTCTGTTTATTGAAGGTTGTTTATCGGCTCCAGTAAAATCAGCCTTAAAGCACAATGGTAATATCAAACCATCAACCCCTGTGGGCTAGAGCATCCTTAGAAAGAACACCTAGGTAATGTACAATAAAGCTTCTTGTCAATGTCTTAGAATATCCCGAGTATAATGAGAAAATTTGTAGTGATTTAAAAGTTGTTTCTCTCTTCCTCGGGCTGCAGTTAGGGTATACAAAGCACACGCGCTTTTTATTGTCTATGGAACAGTCGGCAAGATAGCAGTCACTATGTAGTAAAAGTATGGCCCCCTCGACAAAGCCCCTAAATCGGAAGACATAATATCCAACACCAGTCTTTGGTTAGCTCCAAAAAAGTCTTTTTACTGCATCTTCATATTAAGCTTGGTTTACCGAAAAATTTTGTGAAAGCGATGAACTGGGATGGCAATGGGTTTAAATTTTTCAAAAATTTTTTTGTAGTTGATAAAAGTAAAGCAAAATTGAAAGGTGGACTTTTTGTGGGTCCTGAAATTAGAAAACTGATGTTAAATGAGGAGTTTGATTTGAGACTTAATCCATTTGAACTGGATGTTTACAATGTTTTAAAATCAGTTGTTTCTAACTTCTTGGGAAATCACCGTCATGACCAATATGTTGATATTGTTGATTGCATGCTGAAAGCATATAAGTAATTAGGAGCTCGTACGTCTTTAAAAATCCACTTTCTGCATTTCCACTTGGATTTCTTTACCTCTAATCTTGGCAAAGCAAGTGATAAAAAAGTAGAGAGATTTCACGAGGATATATCCGTAATAGAAGGGCGGTACCAGGGCCGTTTCGATGTCAATATGATGGAAAATTTCTCCTGGTACCTACAACTTGAGAGCAAGGACTCGTCATATAAAAGAAAAGCCAAATGCATTAAATACTTTTAAAGCCGTCTTCACGATATATTGCGAAATAAAATACATTTGTTGTCTGTTGCAGTCGTTTGTGTAGTGGGAAATGCTAGACCGTGACTATGTGCGCTGCATAGAATAAGAAAAAATTGGGACATGTGGTTACCTAAAAGCGTGACGTGATAGAAGAAAACTAATATCATTTTTAAAATTAGGTCCCAAATTAGCGAAAATCAGCATCTTCTTAATTTCCTAACAGAAAAAATTTTTTTGTTGTCCAATATAATGAGTGCGACAAAAAGCCCCGTTGCCACACAGTTTCCTTAAAAAGCGCAGTTGAGGAAATACTGCTGGGTACGAATAAAACAAATACAAAAAGCAAAAGCAATGTTATGATTTTGATGGTCTTCCTCGTTTCTTTGGATGATCGAGTTGAACTGGAAGTGTCGTGTCGACAAACACAGGTTTGAGACGATCAACAAAAATAACTCTTTCTCCGCCGCCAACATCAACCTAAAAAGACTTGGTTCCGTGTTTCCAGTCCTTATACGGTCCCTCATATGATGGCGTAGGTGGCAGTTTATGCGAATCACGTCGAATAAACACATATGGACTGGTAAAAAGTTCATGAGGCATGTGTTGTGGTGCTATACCATGTTGCGATATAGGTGTAGAAGGGAACTTACGGATGGCCTGTCGGAAGCAAGGTAGCAGTAAAAAAGGGTTCTGAAACGCGTTTGTACTGGGAGTACGGTTTCCTGGGACATTAAGAGAACTGCTGTAGACACGTTTTGCTGTAGAGCAGTTTATGTCCTCTTTTGGCGTGCTGCAAATGCCGAGCAAAACCCATGGGAGTTCATTAACCCATTTTGCAACCGTTAAACGTACCTAGAAAAAAGGTAGAAGTCTAGAGAATCTTGAGAAAGTGTTGAGAAAAGACGGACTATTTCCATATCTAGTATTTTATGAAAATTTTGCTGAGCGAGTATGAGCTTTTCAGGCGAAAGTTGTCGAGCGCGAGAATGGACTGGGAGTCCTTGGGTCACAATAAAGTGTTGAACATTATGTTTAGGTTAAATTTGAAAAAATTGTTGTGTAGAAATCTAGAAAAATTTAGCAATAAGTTGAGCATAGGCGTTAGATGAGTGGAGATGGGATTTAGACGAGGGGCTAAGATATGTGTTTTGCGTAGAGAGGTGCTAGTAAACGACAGAGCATTAACCAGGCGATAATGTTGCAAGTCAATTAACAAGAAATTTACTCTGAAAAAGTTCGCCCCTAAGAGAGCCATGCTTAGGTTTTCCAGAAAAAAAGTTTATTAAAACCGTCCGACGATAATTCAAGTGTTATGGCCCGTTTATTTACGTTTCAATGGAAATACTGTTAGTTGCCACTAGAACGAGACCTGGGCTTTTAAAAAATGCTTATAGCTAGACGGGGGAGGAACACTCAACTCAGCGTCTGTATTCACTAAAAATCAACAATTTGATTAGCGATCGTATACAAAAAACAAGCTGGAATTAACGCCGGTCACGCGGCAACTAACGACGACCGGCTATGCAGGTCATTTCCCCAAAATTGACAGGGTGGAACACAGCGCAGAGCCTTATTATCAAAACGTTTATAATAGTAACATTGTCCTACCTGGTGGGAATTAATAGAAGCTTAAGAATCTGTAACGAATTTTTGCTGATTAAAGCACTGAAATGTTTTCTTACTAATTCTAGAAATGTTAGGTTTCCTTGATTTGGCCAGCCATAATATGTCTGATTGTTGAGCTAATTGAGGAAGATTATTATTAGACATTAGTCTTCGAATGCTAAAGTAACTTTGATATCTTCAAGTAGACGCTAAAGAAAATTGTAGTTGAAAGAAAACATGATTAGTGGTTACTTGAGAGAGCGAGCATGTAATTAAACAAGGCCGTAGGTTTTCTATTCCCTAGCTCAGGAAGACTTAACAGTTGGGCGGCTCGTTCTTGCTGGAAAAGATCGAAAGTACTAATCAATTGTTTCTTAATACTGCCGTACCTATCTTCCTCAGAGGGGTTTATAGAAAATCAATAAGGCGACTGGCAGTTTCTTGATCTAAAGCAGCAAAAATATTTAAGCATCTGCAGTAATATTTCGCAAATGAAATGAAATAAAATGCGACCTCTGAACGTCTAGTATTATCCTTTTTTTCTGAAACTTTTAAAAGCGGTGAAGAAATTTTTCTGTTAATGCAAGATTACGTGATTTTTTCGCCGGCGTGTCTTCTGATTGGTTGTCGAAAACTATGACCGATGGTAAACTTAATTCATTCCTTATTATTGATCATAATTTTGTAGTTTCTATCATAATCTGGTGTGAGGTGACGTAATCTTATAAATAGTACGCATTTTTTCTTCAAATTATTCTAACAGAATCTAATAGAATGATTCCAGTTAAAAGTCCAGTAAGAAGTGGTTATGTTTAAGTGGTTGTCTAAATCAGTGTTTCTCAACCTTTTTAAGCTTGCGGTCCGGTAATCTTTTTTAATTACAAAATTGTAATAAACGCAATAACTCGATAAAAAATTTTTAATAAAACAAAAGGGAACATTTAGCATCAGAAAAACTCTATTCGATGTGGAATTTGCTGCTGTCTTTTTGATACAATACTTAGCAAAAGTGGCTCTATTGAAGTTTTAAAAGGCAAAATCAGTAGCGGGGGCGCACAAGGGGGCAAATAGTTTTCTTTGAATTTGTAGTACAAAAGCTTTGGATTCGATTTGTCTCTACACTTATATAAATTTAACCGGAATTAAATTTAGCAAAGTTTTTAAAACAATGATTTGACAATAGCAAAAACAGTAAGTTAGCAAGGGTGCAAAATCGAAGAAAAGAGGCACTCTTTTGCTTGATAAGGTACTCACAATAAATGTAAACTATAAAAATCTTTCTGAATATATATAAAAGAAAACCGAAAGTTCATTAGGTTAACGAACTACCAAACAGGAGATAAAATCTTTTTTAGTTTGCAACTAACTTTCCAGGTCATACATTTGCGTATCTGTTCAAAATGTATTTGAAAACAAAAACAAAAAAAAGAATAGGTGATAAAATCAGAGTGATTTTTTTGAATATATACAAAAAAGATGAAAGTTCATGGGGTAAAGGAACTGACGTGAACAGGAGATGAAATTTCTTTTTTAGTCTTCAACTAACTTTCTAGGTCATGCATTTGCGTATCTGTTCAAAATACAGTTGAAGACATTACAGGGACTTTTCACTCAAGTAAAAATTTATTTGCTTCTCTTAAATCAAAAAGACGTGCAAGAACGCGTCCTCTTGAAAACCATATTACTTTTGAATAAAATATTGAGATGTTGTAAACCCATGCGCTCACACAGTGTCTCAGAAACCCTTGCAATACATGGTTACGAATATATTTTATAATCTGAACTGCTCCGATCATAACGTCATATAATTCAGGTGACAATTTCTGGGCAGCTAAATTTTCAAAGTGAATTATGCAATTTATAAGACAGCAGATTTTTGTTTGTAACTTTTCTTATTTTTGCGCTTACACCTGAATGACAACCAACCATGCTGGCAGCTCCGTCAGTACACACCACTACACATTTTCGCCGATCTACTTTAAGCCTTGATCTTGCATTTAGTTATTGAGTAAAATCAATAATTACTGTTAATATTCTTTTGACACTGTTTTACTTCTGAACCTATAGCGCCTCTTTAAAGTATAAAATTGGAATAGATAGTTGTGACCGGCAAAAAGGTTAATGTAGACCAGCACTGGTCCGTGGACCAGCGGTTGAAAACCAATGGTCTAAATGGTTAAGAACTTTAGCTGAATCGCCATACCTAGATAAACATGATTTGGACAAAATTTTGAGACTATTTTTAAAACTAAACCATGACTTAAATCCAAATCCGGCCAAAAAAAGCAAACACACTAACAACTAGACATTAAAACTATAAAAACAAAATCAAAAACTTTAAGAGTTCTTAAAAAATGCTTTACATTTGGGAAAGGTTTGAACCCCGGATCCATTTCCCCAAATACGGCTTTGCGCACATAGTTATTGCCTAGCGATTTGTTGTCAAGGATTTTGTTGCGGAAAAAGCAGGGCATGAAAAGCAGTTCTTTGTTGTCACTTTTCTCTTGGTTTATTTGCAAAACTGAGAGAGTTTACAAACTTTCAGTAAAGACTATGCTTTGACGTCACCTTGTTGTGGTTTGCTTTTGACGTTGTGTTAACCAATGAAGAAAATGCTTTAAAACTGCGCTATCACTAAAATGTCTCAAGAATAGATGAAATCAGAATCTTGTTGCAACCTACAAAATACAAGAAAGAAGTTATGGATTATAAGTCAACATATTGATAACATTGTTAGTGCCATTATCCCATGCGCATACTATAAAACAATTTCAAATTCGTCACTATAAGGGTCATATGCAGATGCGCCCGAAACTCTTTTGGCGAGAGGGAAAAAATTTAAAAAAATGACAGTATTTTTGTTGAAAGGGCACCATCAACAAAGACTAATTTTAACTTACTAGAGAAAAGTTTTACTAAACAATTTATTGAAGACTTAGTAAATTTTACAGATAAATGACTTTTTTTCTTTTTCATTTCGTAAAAATTTTCTAAAATAACCAAAATTTTGCTTATTGAGAACGATTTTTTAACCGTTTTTATCAATTTAGACCCTTGCTAAATTACTGTCATTTCACTGTGTAACTCTTTTTAAAAAAGCTTTGTCTAAAACGATATTTTACGTACTTCGTTGGATATGCATTTGGTTGAAGTCAAAGCAAATGCTTTTGTTCAAAACTATTAGGTTGGCAACTAAGTTCCCCACGTTTTTAAAATATTTTTTTTATTTTATTTATTTTGATTTTAATTAAAGTTATTTCTGTTCATTTATTTTTAGATTCTGTTTATTTTAATTAAAGTTACCATTAAAATGAAATGTCAAGTTGAAACAAACGTGCATTTTCGACACCTCCTTTTTGCTTTTAATCAGGGTTTTGATGCTTCAAAAGCCTCTCGTGGCATTTGTGCTGTGTATGGAGAGAATGCCATAGCTGAAAGAAACGTTCGTGACTGGTATGCTGAGTTCAAAAGGGGAAATTTTGATCTCAAAGACGCACCTCGTTCTAACGCACCCAATTAAACTCGACAAAGAGCGATTAAACCAATTTTTGCATGAAGATTCACGTCAAACAACATGGGTACTGGCAAAGAAAATGGAATGCTCTCACACTGCTATAGAGAAATATCTTCACTCTATGGGGAAAGTTCAAAAGTGTGGGGCATGGGTTCCGCATGCTTTAAACAACAAAAACAAAAATCAACGAGCCACAATCTCAGCTGGTTTGATTGCTCGTCACCGCTCAACTCATGGAAATAAGCAACAATTTCTTTATCCAATTGTTACTGGTGATGAAAAATGGTGCCTGTACATCAATATGAAGCAGCGCAAGGAATGGCTTAGTCCCAAAAAAAAGCCAACACCGCGCGTGAAACAAGATCTCCATCCACGTAAAACGATGTTGTGCGTATGGTGGGACTGGGAAGGGATTATTCATTACGAATTGCTTGAAAGAAACCAAACAGTCAACGCAGAACTCTATGTTCAACAGCTGGAACGACTCAAAACGGCTATTCAGGAAAAAAGACCTAATCGACAACATGGTGTTCTTTTATTGCATGACAACGCCCCGCCTTCATATAGCGGATATGACTAAAGAAGCTATTCAAACACACGGCTGGGAAGTGCTGCCACACCCGCCATACTCCCCTGATTTGGCACCAACAGATTTTCACCTCTTTCGATCTCTTTCAAATGCTATGCATGGAATTTCGTTTAACAATGATGCAGAACTGAAAGCTTGGTTAATGAATTTTTCGAGTCAAAATCCAGTGATTTCTGCCGAAGAGGCATTGAAAACCTTGTTAAACGTTGGGAAAGAAGTAACGGGGAGTAAACAGCAACGGGGAATAGATAATTGATTAAATATTTGTTAGTTCTTATTAAACTTTTTAAAAAATAAAAATTAAAAAAAAAACGGCTTTCTGACCATATTTTGATGATCTGAAAATAAATTAGCAAAAAAAACTTTAATTAAAATCAAAATAAATAGAATAAAAAAATATTTTAAAAACGGCGGGAACTTAGTTGCCAACCTAATAATTTTAAATGGCACTCTATGCTCCGGTCCCCTCGCGTTTAAAAATATTCCAGACCAGGGAGCCAATTGCCTCTCACACCATGCTTTAACCACTCCTGGTCATTGTGCGTGAGGTCATTAGATATATAAACGTGCGTTTAAAAAACAGTTTTGAGGTACAGTGCTTTCCTAATTTTCCGGTCTAGTTGGGTCGTTACCTTCAAACATATGAAAGTATAAGCAGAAAACACCAATTAATTGACTTCTTATAGTCAAACCAACAATAGTATACAGCATAGTATACGTTTATTGTTTAGATCTACACTGCACTAAAAAATGAATTAATTTTAGATTGCTTGCGAGTAACTTCACGTTTTTTCAGTAGCATTTAAAATAATATTGAAATAATGTACTGCGGTATGCACTACTTTTGTGATGTACCAAAATACATTGTACAAAATATAGCGGCCGAATAATTGACTCCTTTGCAATCGCATTTCACGTTAGTTAAATCAGTGCCTTGCCGGATTAACAAGGTACGGAAAATTGAGGAAGCATTGTAATTACGTCATAGCTTAACCTGCTTTCTTTCAATGTTTTTAAAATTCACCTATTCTTGCCACCATCTTTGCGTCATGCTGTTTTAAAAATAGACATTTGGCAGGTTTTCAGAAGCTAAAGATTTGTAACAAATTTGTTTAATAACAAAATTTAACAAATTTGTTATATAACAAAAACGTTATGGTGTCCACGCTTATAATCAAATTAAAACAAACTGGTCATAATTAGCATACTTTTTACGTTGCAGTTTACTACTAGACAATTTTACTAATAATTATTAGTTCAATCATTCCGAAAAATAATGTTGAACTCTAATTAACGAAAAGGTTTTAAGTAAAAATATCTTGGAAGGCAGTTGGATTTCAGTTAAGAAATTTTGCTGTCGGATCCCAGATCAAAAACTATTATGCGTAAAACAAAAATTTCAAGTTTGAAAGCAATATTATACTAACCTCTGACCTAAACTATTCCGAGTGTGAACTACTTCCGAGCACGCTATCGATTTCGCTGAACAAAGCGGTGGTTTTTTGAACCGGTTGAATATAGTTTTTCACAATACATTGTAAAGTTTTTCATAACGAGCAACGAATAAAGATGGACTCAAAGAATCGTCGATTTTGATCGAATCCAGATTTAGATATTTTATAAGATCGTTCCAGGATATTCCACTCAAATTTGTTCCTTTTTGTGATTCTATGAAGCTTCGAAGATCGTTGATGCAAAGCTTCAAAGTCTAATTTTAGGAAACGTTGTTATTTGTACTATGATAATGAAATTGTACCAGACCAGAAAATGCAAAAATAAAACATGAACAAATCAGGAAATCTGTGTCAAACATGCGGCTCTTTTACATGTTTGGAGCACTGCTTACAAATTTGCGCTTCATGCTTTGATGAATGCCGAGATATGTTTCACGACTAACAGTAAAAATTATATTAAGCAGGGCTTCTTAAACTATGGGTCGCGACCCCAAAAGGGGTCAAAAATGATCTTTTATAAATAACTAGACTATTTCTATCAATACCGATGTATCAGTATGTAGGCAAAAACCCAACTCTCAACTATTCGCCCTAATGTTTTCCTACACGAATGCACTACAAACAAGCTGAGAGAATGAAACAAAATGGCGATACGGATGAGGAGTTTCATAACTTGTACTTTATAGGAACTTTGCTTCTTCATTGTTGTAATTGTCGTGCGCGTTGACGTTATCCTTTTCGTCCAATTTTTAATTAAGTTTTCGATTGTTACAACATCGAATCCGTTACAATCGCATTTCACGCTAGTTAAATGAGTGCTTAAACATATTTAATACGCAAATGTAAAATACGCAATTTAGCAAGTGACCTTGCTGCTTAAATTGCATAACGATAGCTTAAGTAGTTTTGAAGTTATAAAGCGTTAATTTGGCAAGCTTCTGAAGCCTGGCCGTTGAGGAGTCAATAGCTGGAAAAAGGTTGAGGAGAATAGGGTTAAAATACAGTAAAGTCATCCCTGCAAACCAGTTACGTAGATGGCTGGAGTTACAATGCAAAAAAACAACAACATTTTGAAATTAACTTGATATGACACAAAACACGAGACTTTCGGTTTTGGATGACGAAACTCGATGCTGGCTTAATGACATCACTGCCAGCATCTGATCCAGGCAGTGCAGCAGCCTGGGGTAGTAAAAGGATAAACCCTCGGCCCCAGTCCTGTTTGTGTCTGACCTGGAGTGGATACCCTTCAAACGACGACGACGACGACGATCGGACTTTGAAAAGATAGTTTTCTCCTGCTGACGTGAAGAAACCTGTTACAAACGTGAGGTACGATGTCTTGAGATTTATTTTCAACCTACTGACCTTTTTCTAGTTTCGACAAACAACTGTTGATTAAGCATTTTAGTAGTTTTAAATTTGTCTCATTGTACAGCTATAACCATTTTATTATCTCAAGTAACTTGGTACGCACCAGGAATTTTATTAAGTTATAGTAAAGAGCTTCGAATTCAAAAATAATCTGAATTTGATTAATTAGCTTACTCTAATTCAAGATACAGTATCTATTCAATTTTTAGTGTTCAAAATTGTGTTATTCCATTAGATAAAGCATTGATGGCAATATTCGCAGCGGAAATACTGTTAAGCATTTCTAGATAGTAGATAAATTAATCTTCAAGATATATTGGGTTGCTAAATGATACTTTATATGAAATAAAAAATTTCTATACGTAGAATTTGCAAAATTTTGATAAAATCCTTTTTTGGATTTTTTAATGACGGAGTTGTTTTATATATAAACAGTACGATTCTCATAATCGACTCAAGGAATGTGAACACTAAACATACGGCTAGCAAATAGTTTTTTTTGCTGAAGTCGGAAAAAACTTTTATGTTTTACGTGCTGTTTTAGTTATTGCAAGTGTACTTTCTGAAGTCACTGTTCTCATTGCTTTTAAATTTGCAAAAAAATTTGCTATATGAAGTGACATTTATGATTTGCTTATTAGAAGCTCTGATTCGTATATGTCAGTGATTGCTGTTTTAGTTCCAAAACGGATGCTTCTGTTCTGTTTTGTAAGTGCTGTTTGTTGATTAATTTTGCTATTGTGCGTCTACACCAAAAAAGTGAAAGTTTATGATCAATTTTATCAAGATCTTGTTTTTTGTTTTTTAATCAGATAAAACAAGAGTTTCTCCAATAAAGATTAAGCAGGAAGTAGAAATATTCCAATTTGTAGTAGTTAAGATTGAATTACTAGTGTTCAAACTTTTCTGAGGGTAATTCGTTTAAAAAAATATTTTGAACAGATACCTCTGCCAAGTACCTGAATACGGATCTTTTAGACTGCGCGAAGTCCGAGACAACATGAGAAAAGTGTTCTCATGAAATGTCATGATTTGCGTTGTATCCCTACTTCAAGGCTGTTATATTTAAGAGATTTTTTTGAGACTGCTGGCCAGGAACAGCTAATGAGCATATTCTTTCCAGGTTTGTTCTCAAAAATTATTAAAAAAACTTAAATTTGAAAATTATTTGCTTTTATAAGATATAGCCTAAATTTTTATTTATGTTGTTTTAAGTTAATGACGTAAAAAGTTTTAAAAATACTCGTTTTTCAGTATAATAAGAAAGAAACGTCAGCTGAAAGAAGTTGTCTTATCAAAAACCTGCTAACTAAGATGCGTTAAATTTGTCATTATTTACGATGAAAATTTTTTTTTAAATATATACTCTAGATCAGGGGTCGGCAACCCCCGGCACGCGTGCCAATCATGGCACGCGGCGTCATGAATATTTTTCAAAAACACGTTTACGGACCTTTTTTTCAGAGATCACCCTGATTTTAGGAGAAAAATAGGGAAATCAGAGATGAAATCGAAGTGAAGACTTTTTTTTTTTTTTTAGAGAACATCCTGATTTTGGGAGAAAAATAGGAAAATCCGAGATGAAATCCAAGTGAAGACATCGGCACACAAACGTATATTTTGACATTGAATTTCACAACTTGGCACACTGGAAAGAAAACGTTGCCGACCCCTGTACTATATTATCAAAAATAGTTTGGCACGCGCAGCTAACAAAATTCAAAAACTGGCACACTGCGTTGAAAAAGTTGCCGACCCCTGCTCTAGATTATAGAAGGATTCGAAAGTTTTTAAACAACTAGCATTAAAACCAAAAAAGCAGGTTGATCTTGTAATATTCAATCAAATAGAATAATATTTTATTATTTATGTTAAAAATTTTTTAATCCCTTTACAATTTCATACGAATTAAAATAAGTTTGAAGCTTAATAAGCTTAATAAACTTCATTGGCTTGTGTTGCAAAAATTAAAAAACAGTTTGGCATTACAATGTCAAACAATACCGAAAGTTTTAACGACGTCTTTTTTTTCATTACTATTGTTACATAATCATTTTCTAAAGCTTCTTGTTTGTGTTGTTTAGAAAATAGTGTTAAAAACTTTGTTTTGATTTTATGCTGTTTGTAGTTTAAAATGATAGTTTTTCAACGCTTTTTAGTTTTGAACATACTATTACTATCCTTAACAAAAAGTGAAAAAGATCAGTTATCTAACAAACCAATGTTGACCCAAACTGAAAATTATTCAATCAATAAGTTTCTCAATACCTCATCTGGCCAGTATAACAGCCATTCATTATTAAAAAAAAATGCCATTTATACTTATAATGAATCGACTGTAAAGCCTCAACATTCTCCAGAATCAAACACAAAAAAATTCAATAAAAATATTGTTGTCTCCAGTAGCTTGATAAAATCTATTCATTTGTTAATTTGATTAAAAACCAAAAAAATTAATTGACCAGTTTTTCTATGTTGATCCTTTCAGTTTATCTGTTCCTCTTCCTTCCAACAATCAAAGTCTTAATTGCTCAAATGTGTATCCAATTATGTATCTTGCTTATAGTTCACTAAAATCATTAGAGCATAATGATTGCGATCAACAAAAAATTACAGCAATAGAAATAGCTGCAATAAAGTTTATTCGCTTGTTTAATGAAAGCTTTCAACAAGTAAATACGTGCAATGAAATAGAGAAGATATGCATCAACGATCTTCGAAGCTTCATAGAATCACAAAAAGGAACAAATTTGAGTGGAATATCCTGGAACAATCTTATAAAATATCTAAATCTGAATTCGATCAAAATCGACGATTCTTTGAGTCCATCTTTATTCGTTGCTCGTTATGAAAAGCTTTACAATGTATTGAGAAAAACTATATTCAACCGGTTCAAAAAACCACCGCTTTGTTCAGCGAAATCGATAGCGTGCTCGGAAGTAGTTCACACTCGGAATAGTTTAGGTCAGAGGTTAGTATAATATTGCTTTCAAACTTGAAATTTTTTTTTACGCATAATAGTTTTTGATCTGGGATCCGACAGCAAAATTTCTTAACTGAAATCCAACTGCCTTCCAAGATATTTTTACTTAAAACCTTTTCGTTAATTAGAGTTCAACATTATTTTTCGGAATGATCGAACTAATAATTATTAGTAAAATTGTCTAGTAGTAAACTGCAACGTAAAAAGTATGCTAATTATGACCAGTTTGTTTTAATTTGATTATAAGCGTGGATATACGTTTTTGTTATATAATAAATTTGTTAAATGGCAAAATGGAAGAATGCGTATCAAAAATTTTTTATTGTAAAAAGTGTATTTTAAAGTGATAAATATATTTTAATTGCATAATTGCCTTAATAACAAAAACACAAAAAATTAGGTTATTTCACTGAATAGCGCCGAAGCATTGACAGATGCCATTTTATTGATATCATTTATGTTACACATTAAACACAAGGGCGGGCAACCTTTTTCTTATTGCCGGGCGCATTACAAAGTTAGTTTTAACTTGCAGCCCCATTAGCTTAACCCTTAATAAGTAATCATGGTTCCCCTTACAGCTATAGTTAAGTAAAACATTTTTAAAATTTTATTTTTAATCATTTACAATACTTTATTGCTTATACTATGAAAGGAAGGATAGCAATGAAACAATAAAATAAAACTGTGTTTTATTTTTTAAATAAATTTCTCCTTTACTGAGTAAAGCATCAGATTCTGCTTCCAGCTGGGCACGAACTTCTGCATCAGTTAGCGTTTTCCTCTTAGTCATGGCCTAATATTATGGAAAAATTACTCAAAAAAAATTTAAGCCACTAATAGTTGCTGGTATTAGAAATTTATAACATCAATTATTTATCATATTCTGGAAAACTTCAAAATAGAAAAAAAAACAATATAACAAAGTACCTTGGGGTCCCTTGTGACCACAAATGTTTGTATTGCCTAATGTATTCTAGGAAGTAATTTCTTGTATCCATGATACTTTTCAGATCCCTATACTATGAGGGTAAATGAAGTAACACTCACGAGCTTCAAATAAAAACATAAAAAATAAAAACACGGGGTCTGCTGGACACCAGGATACCTATTAAGTGTTAAAAAAAATTCTATGAAATTAACTAATATAAAATAAAAAGTTTATGGATGCCATTTCCACCAAAAAAAAAAAGTAGTAAAAAGACATATAGCCATTTTGTAACAAAGTTATTCCAGCACAATTTGCAAACGATTTTATTAATGACTCTTTGGGTCTTTACATGCTTGCAGAAAAACTTGCACAATTAGTCATCTTAAGCTGTATTGCCACAATAAGCTAGTAATAAAATTTTATAATGACTGTAGCAGCGACAATCTACAGTCTACAAAAAATGAATCAAAACTGCACGAGTATAATATAATGTTGTTTGTGGCAAAAAAGGAGGAAATGTCTTTAGTAAAATTAGCCATAAAACAAGTGGCTGACTTATGTGCACTGCCGCATAAATTACTATCTAAAGCCGCGGGTTGTGTACCGTTGCATTAAAGTGATTAACCAATGTATCAGATTGTAATCGAAAATCTTGGGGTGAAAACTTTTATTTATTTATTCTATTAGCTTTTATTTTTTTAAAAATTAATAGAATGTAAAAAACCTTGTCCAATCATAAACTTGTTAAACTTGTGTGTTAGTCGGGGTCACCAATTGTAGACGTTGTTAGTGAAGTCTTTTAAGTTCATCAATAATAGACTAACATTGTCCACAAATTAAATCAACTTTATATTTTTTTAACATTGATGATGTCTATTTGATCACATTATTCCCAAAAGAGAGAAAGAAACGAAGCACATTTTCATTTTATCCACAAAACGAGACAAAGAAAAAAGGTTTTGTAAAAGCGGGTTGCCAAAATATATAATTTAAATATGGTATGAAACAATTAAGTGTGTAGTGGGATACTATCCCGCTACACTTGTTATTTAAAGAAATTGTAAACGTTTATGAATTAACTATTGTTTTTGCAGATGCCGGACAAATTACATCATTTTCTTCGTAATATCTGTTGTCTTAGCTGTGGCGACTACACTTTCTAATCTCACAGTTCTGATTGTCTTCTGTATTAACAAGAAGTTAATGAACGGACTATATCGCTGGCAATCGAATATCGATATATCACTGGCAATTTCGGATTTTTTTACAGGAATCATAGTTTTTCCATCATTCGTTATTACCAGTTTTCGTCATTTAAACACCACAAAAGTCATTCAATATAAATATGATTTTTATGTTGACGCAATTGGGTTTTTTACAATGCTTAGCTTGCATGTTTCTATATTTACATTAATTGCTGCTGTAATTGGCAGATTCAAAGTTGTTTATCGTCCATTATCATACAACGTACAGTTATCGATTTCATTGGGATGGAAAATATGTGTAGTATTGTGGATAATCTTGATAATGTTATCTGCTTTACCATTAGGTATATTTGATCCTTCGTTTCGATATACAATTGAAGATAGTCTTTTGTCAATTCCGGATGTTAGCCAATTTTCTAATGGTAGCTTATTAATATGTTTGTATTATTCGTGTATATTTTTAATCTCCATTCTTCTAATGTGAATATTCACCATCATGACATTTGTATTTTACAAAAAATATCTCAAAAAAAGACAAAAATAATTTCAACAAAAGCACAAAAGCAGGAAATGAAAAAACAAATTCGACTTTTGTTTACACTTGGTATCATGGTTGGTACGTTTAGTCTTGGTTTATTACCTTCAGTCACTCTTGTGACCCTTCAAATTGTTCCTCGCTATTCTTCACTTAAAAGTCTTTTGATAGTTTTAACCAGTTCAATCGTTTTAGTAACATCAAACAGTCTTTGGAATTTTTTTATTTACAATGCACGTAACAAAGCATTTAGACTTACGTCTAAACGCTTGTACAAGAAATTGCTGTGTTGTTTAAAGTACATTAAGTTTAGTAATCAAGTACAAAACCTTTCGATTGAAAGCTTGGTACATGTTGACATGTATTAATTTAAACCTTTAAAAAAATCGTGAATTTTCGATATAATATCTAGGCGAAACAAAGCACGTGGACTGTTGATTAGCACAATATTTGACTTTATATTAAAAAATGTTAAAAGACACAATTAGCAAACTCTCGTGTCCTTTTCTCAAAATTTACTTGAATGAAGCAAGACTTTCTTTTTGTTTTGCATCAAAAAAAAGCCAGAAATCGGCTGAAGATATTATTTTGATCAACTTTTAGCTAAAAATAAACTGGAAAAGGTTTTAACATTGTGTAATTCTTTTGCCTTTTTATATGAATAAAAGTTAAAAAACGCCATGTTCTTTTTACTCGCACAACATGAAAAGATGATTTTTTTACAGTTTTGCAAGATTGCATTTTTAAAGGGAATATTTTCCTGGACCATATACTTGGAACATAGCTTTTTTTTCAATTTAATTTGTCATCAATAATTATTCCTAAATACTTTGAAAAAATTTCCTTTTATTCTCATTAAAACAAATCTCATTGTTTTCCAGACTGAACTGTAAATTTTGTTTCATTGTGTGCTAAAAAAAATTAAAAATAATTAAAAGAAATTTTTTAAATTTTAACAGTAGAAGAATGTTTAGTCAAGTGGTTCTCAACCTTTTTAAGCCTGCGGATCGGTAATATGTCAAAAACAATACGGCGAACCGGTAATCTTTTTAATGTCCGAAAAAATTGTAACAAACGCAATAAATCGATAAAAAAATTTTTTTATTAAAATAAAAGTAAGCATTTATCATTAGAAGAACTCTATTTAATGTCAAGTTTGTTGCTGTCTTCTTGATATAATATGTAGTAAACGTGGCTCTATTGAAGTTTTTGAATAGCAAAGTCAAGGGAGTCATAATCAGGGGGACAGAGTGGGGTAGAAAATTTACTAGAAAATGAAAGGTACTTTTGATATAATTTTTTCAAAATCAAGCTTTTGTAATTTTCTTTCTTGATTAGTACTGATTTCTGATTGTTTTTTTTATAACAATACCAATACTTTCCATCTTTACTACTCATATTTAAGTTTGAAATTGTAGATTTTTGATAACAATTTCCAAATTTCAAAAAAAGTTACTTCATGGAATTCTTATCTTTTTCTGCTTAGTCTTTTCGGATGACTGTCTTAACTCAGTTGAAGGATAGTCTGGCACCATTCCTCTCAACAAATAGAAACTAATTTCTTAAATCATTTTCGTACTTTTTCTTTACCACTTCTTTTGAATCCATTAGTTTTGTTGCACACTGTAAATATATTGATGCAATAACCTTAAAGAGAGCTATTAAGGTCATTCAAGCGGCTGAATATATTCACTAAATATGCAAGTTTACTTATGCACATTTTATCGGAAAAATTCTTTTAATGGTAATGTTCATTCACGTAAAAATTGATTTTCTTCTTTCCTCAACTCAAAAAGACGTGCAAGAACGCGTCCTCTCGAAAGTCATATCACTTCTGCATGAAAAATGAGATTTTGCGCAGCGTGGTCATCGTCGTTTGAAAAGCTATCCACTCCAGGTCAGACACACACAGGACCGGGGCCGAGGGTTTATGTTTTTACTACCCCAGGATGCTGTACTGCCCCGATCAAATGCCTGCAGTGATGTTGTTAACACAGCATCAGGTTTCGTCATCCAAAAGCGTCAGACATTTTGCTCTATGTGGTTTCCGATGTATAGAGTACCCTGTTAGAACATGGTCTGCTGTTTGCTCAGAAACGCCACACTCGCAATTTGGTGAAGGAGCGAAATCCCATCTGTGCATGGACGAATGGAATCGCCCAACGTAGTCCGCAGGCGGTTGAGCTTAACCCAAGCTGCTTGGGGTAAGCCCATCTCAACAGGCGAGGCACCGGTCCCGGGCACAAAAATATAGAGCCTGGAAGCATTTTCACCACAGTACTCCGCTTTCCATTTGTGGTTTGTCCATTCAGAAGTGCGAATGTCAAATCCAGCAAGGTTGTCCAAAAGATTCGGCGCAGCTGGCACAAACCGGCGTCTGGATCTTAGTTATACTTGGCGAGTACCTGAGGGCCCAATTAAAAGACAATATACGATATAATCAGGGTCCAGAGATCCACCATGAACCAAGGAGAGTGTCGCTCCCATTCGGCGGAGCTCAGATGGCTGAATGCCTGAGAGTTTTATCACAAAATAAATAGGGGTTGGACAGAACGGTAAAAGTTTATCGTTGTTGTAGGCTTTTAGCTCACGTTTGGCCTCTTGGTTATTTAAGTGAAAGGCTGCCGTCACCAACTTAGTGTGACTGAGCTTTAACCTCCAAATCTGAAGGTACGCTGAAAGTGTACACATGTCTTGGATTAAAGTCCCCTCTAAGTCTTTCCAGTTTCCAGAAGTATGCAACAATGCTAAATCATCAGCATAAGCAAACTTTCTGAAAATCATAAAAAGAAGATCGTGATTTCCGGGTCATGGTCTCGATGGCAGGTGCTCTCTTGAAGCCTGGGCCGTGAGTAAGTATGTTAATTGGTGTTAAAGAGGACAGACCGAAACTAAACCTGCAAAATGGAAGGGTATCGACCCATTCCGATTTTCAGTGTGGGTCTGCTAATCGGCAAACGTCCTTTTCAGTACGGGGCATTGCCTGGAAAAAACTTCCCTTTTCCAGGCACATTGCCAACGAATTCCGAAGACCAAATATTCTTCAGCTGAACATCGAAGGCTTCACTGCAAGCAAGATGAACGTTCTTCATCACCTCGCTCTGCAGTCTGAGGCCCTCGTCGTGATTTTGCGCAGCCATACTCGCACACAGTACCTCCAAAAGCCTTAAATGCAATATTCGGTCACGAGTCATTGATAATCTTAACTGGTTGGATGATAATGTCATTTGAGTCAGGTGACAGTTTCTGGGAAGCTATATGTTCACAGCGATACATACAATGCGTAGACAGCAGATTCATTGTTTACAACTTTTTTTATTTTTGCGGTTGTACCCGAATCATAACCAGCCGTGCCGGCAACTTGGTTAATACACAACCATACACATTTTCGCCAATCTAAGCCTTGATCTTGAATTTAGTTGTAAAGAAAAATCAATAATTACTGTTAATATTTTTCTGACATTGTTTTATTTCTGAACTCGTAGAACTTCCTTAAAGAGTAAAATTGAAATAAATTGTTGCGGACCGGCAGAAAAGCTAATGTTGCGGACCGGCACCGGTCCGCGGATGAAAAGCACTGGCTTAGTCGACTCGGCGCGCTGAACTATTCTTGATGACGTCATCAGTAAATGGCGATTTGCCTAAATGGTCTTCTTTGCGTCTTGGTTGATTTTGCTTAAAGTCAGATATTAAACTAATTTTTTTAATGTTTTGAATTTTAATTTTGTAATCAAGTTAAAACGTTTGCGAATTGACATATATCAAGTGATTGTGAATAAGAACGGAGCGGATAAATGATATACGTTATTACATGCACAATGCCAATTATGGTTGAAACAAACTAACAAAAATGGCTATAGAAAATGTATAGGAAGTGTTTTTATATCGATTGAAGTTTTTCAGAAATAAAATCACTTTTTTGCCTTCAATTGATGGAGAAAAATTTTTTTATTCCTCACTAATTAGCGGGTCTGCAATTATATTGCAATATGTAAATTTAAAAAATACTGCAATATGTTTTATAAAAAGTTTTACACAGTAAACAGACGACCAAAGTGTGTTTTTTCTTATAACGTAGGTGAAAAACTTGTTTATTATTTCTGAAGAAAAAACACTCAGATTTAGATCCTAAGCTTTTATCCGTATTTTTTGAGATGCATTTCTAATATTTACAGATCCACCGTCTAATTATTTTCCATTTCATCATGCTTATTTTGAAGCAGATTGCATTTTCATTCAATTAATTTATTGCTGATTACTTTATTACTTACATTTTTTGTTTTCCTTAGTCAACTTGTTTTACGTTTGCTGCAATGTACTAGAATTATAAACAGTTATGATTCTATGAACCCAAGTAAAACATCATTCCATTAGTATTTTTTTAATAGAAATAATTGCAATTATCGAGATAAAAAATTTAAAACAAACTCAACCATGTCAAAATGTCGTAGATTTACTTTGGGAGGCAAGTTTAATCCGCAATGCCTATAAATAACATCATATTGAAATTGCATTTGCTCTGTTAATTATATTCAGCTTTTTACTTATACATATCTCCGGTGGAGATAGTAAGCTATAAATTAAAGAATATATAAAAAAGTTTATTAGTCTTACACACTCTTTATTTTAGACAGTAGTGAAAGGCAAGTCCCAAGTTTACTCAAAATTGAAAAAACATTGCAATCATTTCAAGGTAAAAAAATTAAGAACGAAGTATAAGAATGCATATGTTTTTGTGGTGCCAAAAACAGTTTCTATTTGTGTAAAAATGATAATTTTAGGATAATACTTAATTACTTCTACCTAATAAATATTCTTTATTGAATTTCAATTTTTTATGAGTAAGCATGTAGTTGGGTTTAGTTTAGTACCTGGCCAATGGATTAAATTATGCGCAAAGAAAATTATTCTATCACTTTTTATTTTAGGGATGTGTTTCTATTAATTAAGCGTATAAATTATTATTATTATTATTATTATTATGTAATTGCTAAGGGGGCCTAGCCTAGCCCGTTATATGAACTCAAAAAAAGTTTTGCATAAAGATCCGTTGGTTATTGAAAGTCTATTGAAAAATAAAATGTTTTTCTTTACATCAAACAAAAACCAAAAACTGTTTTGTCACTGAAAAACTAAATTTACGTATATAAAATACAAATGTACTTCTACAAAGTTTTTACTAGCAACTTTGTTAGTTTGTTATAAAGATACAGCGATCATGACTAGTTTGTCGACGTTGTTTAAAAGGCACCTACTCCAGACCAGACACAAACAGGACTGGGGCAGAGGGTTTATCCTTTTATTACTTCAGTCTGCTGTACTACCCGGATCAAATGCTGGCAGTGATGTTGTTAAGCCAGCACCGAATTTCGTCATGCAAAACCGTCAGACCTCCTTGTGCAAAAGCTAAATGTGGTGCCCGATGTATGGGGCACACTACTAGAACGTGGTCTTCAATTTGTTTAGAGGCGGCGAGTACTGTCATAGTACTCCGCGTATCATTTATGATTTGTACACGCAGAAGCGTGGTTGCCCAGTCCGGCACGATTGTTTAAAAGATTCCGCGCAGATGGCACAAATGGGCGTCTAGATCTTAGTCTCTGTTGGCGAGCATCTAAGAGTCCACTTAAAAGATCATAAAAGATGCGATCCGAATTCAGAGATCAACGGAAAGCAAAGCAAAGTGTCGCTTCTAGTCAGTGAAGCTCAGGTGGATGGATGCCTGATAGTATGGTAAGTGGTCCGTTTGTATGGAACGCAGGCATCCAGTGACTATGCGCAAGGTGCTATTTAAGACATTGTCTATAAAGCGAGTGTTAGCGCTGCAACACCAAACTGTGGCGCAGTACTCAGCTGTTGAGTACACCAGAGATAGGGCAATTGTACGCAGTGTTTTGGCAACAGCCCTCCATCCTGAGCTTACAAGTCGCCTCAGCAGTGTGACGCTTGAAAATAGCTTTTTGTGCAATGCCATTAAATGGTGACAAAACGTGAGCGACCTGCTCGGTTTTACCCCAAGATAAATAGGGATTGGACAGAACGGTAAAAGTCTATTGTTGTTGTAGACTTTTGGCTTACGTTTGGCCTCTCGGTTATTTAAGTGAAAGGCTGCCGTCACCGTCTTAGTGTGATTGAGCTTCAACCTCGGAGTCTGGAGATGCTAAAAGTGTAGCCATCTCTTGACTTAAAGTCCTCTCCAAGTCCTTTTAGTTTCCAGAAGAGCGCAACAAGCGTAAATAAACTGAATAATTAACTTTATGCGTGTAATAATTTATTTTAAAATGATCCAAATTCAGGCACGCGGGTCTGAAACAACATTAACTGCGCCAGCCGAGGAATTTTAATTATTATACATATAGCTCTAATTCCGGGAAAGAAGGGTCAATTGCCGCCCCAACAAGTCTCAAAAGTTTGAGTAAAATCAGAATTTTTCAATCAGCTACAAGGAAATATTTGGACAAAACCAGAATTTTTCGGGCAGCAATAGGCAAAATTTGAACAAAATCAGCAATTTTAGGGCAGCGACAAGAAATTATTTGGCCAAAAAAATTTTTTGCTCACCAAAAATAAACACTACATGCAGAAAAAGGTTTAAAATTTGAAGTGAAGCCGTTTTTTGTTTTAGAGATTATTTGAAGAATCGTCAGAAACGCAGACTAATCGGAATAGATACACCGTTTATCGGGAAAA
Source organism: Diplosoma virens (assembly GCA_963680785.1). Lineage (NCBI taxonomy): Eukaryota > Metazoa > Chordata > Ascidiacea > Aplousobranchia > Didemnidae > Diplosoma > Diplosoma virens. Next base: position 36,331 of record CAVMFT010000300.1, read on the forward strand.
ATTGTTAGAATAAACTGAGAGCAATCCGATCGTGATGGTAGGTGCTTTCACGCAGCCTGGGCCGTGAGTAAGTCTGCTCATTGATTTTAAAATGACAGACCGAAACCGAACCTACCAAAACGGAAGGGTATCCACACATTCCGATGTTCAGTGTGGGTCTGCTAATCGGCAAACGTCCTTTTCAGGACGGGGCAATGTCAGGATAAAACTGCCCTTTTCAGGGCACAATGCCAACAAGTTCCGAAGACCCACTATTCTTCAGCTGAACATCGAAGGCTTCACTGCAAGCAAGATGAACGTTCTTCTTCACCTCGCTATGCAGTCTGAGGCATTCGTCATCCTACTGCAGGAGACCCACTGCACTGATGCAGAAAGTTGTTGCTACCAAACTACCAACCAGCTGGGTCTTCTTTAAGCAGGAAGCATGGCCTTGCCACGTTTGTCCGCGAGCGACTGAGATACACGCTTTTGGACCAATCTCCACCGACATCGGAGATCGAGTGGCTGTGTGTGGACGTTGATGGCTATAAAATAATCAACGTCTACAAACCACCGCCAACGCGATTGCAAACCCTGGATCTTCCAGTGTTTCCTCACCCCTGTCTTTACGCTGGCGATTTTAACTGTTGTCATGCTGACTGGGGTTATGACGACAACAGTCCGGACGGTGAGTGCTTGGCTGGCTGGGCAAGTATTAATTGTCTTGCCCTGCTATATAATGCCAAGGACGCTGCCAGTTTTTATTCCGGCCGCTGGAACACTGGCACCAATCCAGATCTAGCTTTCGCTAGCGTAGGTCCAAACAGTCGCTTACCGGATAGACGTGTCCTTGAGAAGTTCCCCAGGTCACAACATCGACCCTCGTTTATTACACCACCAAGGTTTGCTATGGTAGTGCCAAGCATGCCTGTTAAGCGATGGAACTTCCGCAAGGCCAAATGGAGTCACTACATTGCTTTGACGAATAAATTCGCGAAGACTTTGTTGCCGCCTGATTTACTTGATGTGAATGCGGCTTACCAGGACTTCTGTAACACCATTAAGAAAGCAGCCAAAAAGACTATCCCAAGCAGGTATCGAAATAACTATATTTCGTGTTGGGATGCAGAGTGTGAATCCCTCTATAAAACCTTTCTGCAGTCTCCTCAGGGAGACGACTCAAGTTTGGCTGCTACAGCTCTGCTTGCCAAGCTTGACAGAAAGCGGAGGGATTGATGGTCCGGGGCAGTTCGGAACATTGACTTCTCACACTCTAGTCGAAAAGCGTGGAGTATTTTGAACAACCTTACTAGTAGGTCACGACACTCTCCTCGTCACTGTCCGGTTTCAGCCAATGCTATTGCATCTCAGCTGGTTAGAAATGGGAAATAAGAGGCTGTTGATCGCAAGTCATCTCGACTTGTCTTTCAAGAAGTGCCTGACCTTTGGAGGGCCACAACATCAGACGCAGTAAATATCTCTGACAATTTTTCACAGAGAGAATTTGCTGCTGCCCTTCAACATTTAAAACCAGGTAAAGCTCCGGGGCCTGATTCCATCTGCTGAGAGCTTATTCTCCATGCCAGAGCTGCTTTGAAGTCCTGGTTACGTAACTTCCTTTCTTCCTGTTTGCGCCGACTCAAAATTCCCAAGATCTGGAGAAGAGCGCTTGTGGTCGCGATTCCAAAACCAGGAAAGCCCGTGGGGACCCAAAGAGTTATCGATTGATATCTCTGCTCTGTGTCCCCTACAAGATCCTCGAGAGGCTTATCTACGCCCGCGTTGAACCATTAATCGATTCACTGCTCCCTAAAGAGCAGGCTGGGTTCCGACGCGAGAAGTCAACCGTAGATCAAGTTGTTCTGCTAACCCAGAACATCGAGGATTCTTTCGAGGCTAAAAAGAAGGCAGGTGCCGTATTTATCGATATGACAGCTGCTTATGACACTGTCTGGCACCGTGGTCTTACCTGCAAGCTGCTGAGACTACTTCCGAATAAGCACATGGTCAAAATGATCATGGAGCTTGTCCGAAATTGAAGTTTCACCCTTACCACCGGTGACAGCAAGCAAAGCAGGCTACGCCGTCTTAAAAACGGCGTTCCTCAGGGTTCGGTCTTGGCTCCCCTCCTATTTAACATCTGTACTTACGATCTTCCTTCCATGATTTCCAGAAAGTTTGCTTATGCTGATGATTTAGCATTGTTGCACTCTTCTGGAAACTGGAAGGACTTGGAGGGACCTTAAGCCAAGACATATCCACACTGTCAGCGTATCTCCAGACTTGGAGGTTGAAGCTCAGTCACACTAAGACGGTGACGGCAGCCTTTCATTTAAACAACCGAGAAGCCAAACGTGAGTTAAAGGTCTACAACAACGGTAGACTTTTACCGTTCTGTCCAACCCCTACTTACCTTGGGGTAAAACTGGACAGATCGCTCACGTTTCGTCACCATTTAGTGGCATTGCGCAAAAAACTATCCTCGCGCGTCACACTGCTGAGGCGACTCGTGGGCTCGGGATGGGGTGCTGGTGCTAAAACACTACGCATAGCCACCTTGTCTCTAGTCTACTCAACATCTGAGTACTGTGCGCCAGTCTGGTGTCGCAGTGCTCACACTCGCCTCATTGACAGTGTCTTGAATGACGCCTTGCGCATAGTTACTGGATGCCTGCGTCCCACTCCAATGGACCACCTACCTGTACTTTCAGGCATCCAGCCAGCTGAGCTTCGCCGACTGGGAGCGACACTCTCCTTGGCTTACCGTGGATCTCTGGACCCCGATCATATTTTGCATGGTCTTTTAAGTGGGTCCTCAGATACTGGCCAAGTGAGACTAAGATCCAGACGCCCGTTTGTGCCAGGTGCGCGGAATCTCTTGGACAACCTTGCCAGACTTGGCATCCGCGCCTCAGAATGGACAAATCACAAATGGAACGCGGAGTACTGTGAAAATGCTTCCAGGCTCCGTGCTTTTGTTCCCGAGACCAGTGCCAGGCCTGTTGGATTGGGCTTACCCCGAGCAGCTTGGGTTAAGCTCAACCGCCTGCGGACTGGTGTTGGGCGATGCCATTCGTCCATGCACAAATGGGGTCTCGCTCCTTCACCGAATTGCGAGTGTGGCGCCTCAGAGCAAACCGCAGACCATGTGCTAACAGCGTGCCTTATACATCGGGCACCACATAGAGCATGAGGTCTGACAGTTTTGGATGACGAAACTCGATGCTGGCTTAATGACATCACTGCCAGCATCTGATCCAGGCAGTGCAGCAGTCTGGGGTAGTAAAAGGATAAACCCTCGGCCCCAGTCCTGTTTCTGTCTGGCCTGGAGTGAATGCCCTTCAAACGACGACGACGACGACGATGTTCCTTTGATATTTCCAGTCTTTTTATCAACGTTCCCCTGCAAAAAACTATCGAAATCTGAGGTAATTCTCTCTATGACGACGACATAGTACCACCTCCGTTTCACAGGAAAATTTTTATTGAGCTGATGCGCAACAACCACCACGTCGGTTGAATTCAGTTTTAACCATACCATGTTTTGATAGACTGATGGTGTTGTTATAGGGTTTTCGCTGTGTCCATCCCTCGCTAATATCTTTGTTGGTTACCAAGAAACCAAGCTCTTTCTCAACGTAAAGAAACCTTTTATTTACTACCGCTACGTTGATGACACCTTTGCGGTTTTCGAAAATGAAAATGATTGTAAAAAATTTATTTCTTCATTCAACTCTCTTCACTCTTTGTTAAGTTTCACATTCAAAAAAGAACTTGACTCTTCCCTCCCGTTTCTTGACGTCTTAGCTGAGAAGAATAAAACTGGATATATTACATCTATGTATAGAAATCCTACCTTTACCGGCCAATACGTACGCTAGTATTCTTTTGGCTCCATGAAGCGTGAAAACAATTTTGTAGTTACTCTGGTTCACCGAGCTATGTATATCTGCTCAGCAGCAGGCTTCAGGCCAAGCTCGGTGAAATTCGATTTATTTTTGGTTGCTAACGGGTACCTAACCATATTATTGCATCCGCATTTTTTAAGAAGATCCGACAATTCAACCAGTCATCTCAACAAGGACCCAAAAACTGCCAGGTTTATCTCCATCTTCCATGGCTGGAAAATGTTTCAACCAAATTTGAAAAGCAAATTACTACAGCCATTCAGCGTTGCTACTTTGCTGTTGAAACACGTGTTGTTTTTACAACTAAGCCTCTTCATCCCGCAACAAAAATGTGTATTACCTGCCCATCACCAAAATAATGTTATTTATCAATTTTTGTGCCACTGCAATACATTGCAAGACCACATTAAGCAGCATGTTCCCAGGTTGATCAGAAACCATCACTCTTCCTAAGATCGCCTAATCTTTCTCGTGCCTGCAAGAAAAACAGCACTTCTCAAATCATTGCCCATGATTCTGCCATTGGACAGCATCTTTTGGAAAAAACCCTTCTTGTGCCAGTCAATACAGTGACACCAAATTCTCTATCCTTGCCCGAAGACGTACTTCTTTCCACCTTTCTGCTCTTGAAGCTAAGTTTATCAAATCTTTTCAACCTAATCTTTGTCGACACAAGAAATTTTTTTTTCAGTTTAAAACTGATTCATTAACGCTCTTTTACTTTCATTTCTGATTGGTTGTCTTTCTTGACCAATCAGAGGCACTCTCGTTTTCTTTTCTATTCTTGAATGGTTGTCTTTTTAACCAATCAGACTCATTATCCTTTCCTACATGAGCACGATCGGATTGCTCTCAGTTTATTCTAACGATTTTTCCCGATGAGTGTCAGATGGAAAGTCTTTGAGAAATGAATAAGTTTTTTAAAACTATTTTAGAGATTACTACGCTTTTGTGACAAAAATCGAGAAATTAAAGACAGATTCAAAGTGAAGTCTTTTTTTTGTCTTCACCGTAAATTTCAGACTAATTTTTTTCTCTGTAAAATTCTAGAAAATCAAGATTCGGGAAAACGTCACAAAATTTAGGCAAAGCTTTATTTTCCCCTCAATTTTTTTCGACTGGTTCAGTTATGATGATGCATCTTCTACAGTAGATGAGAATCATTTTTTATATATTTAAATCGCGCCATACGCGCTTAAATAATATTGCCCACTGAGATCACTTTGGATTTTAAGAGGAACAATTTGATTTTCACAAATTTGGAACAGTTTCAAAGTTATGGTCTTTTTGTCAGTCTATAACTCTAAATTAGAAAAAAAAATAAAAAAAATTGGTCACTGATTGAAAGTGAAAATCCTTTTTTTAGTTTTCACTTACAATGCAATGATGCAAGATCACAATTCGAAAAACGTCATAAAGTTTGAGCAAAACTGTATTCTCGAACCCCAAATTTTTTTGGCTGGTAAGGTTTTGTATCACCCACAGGAAACATCAGAATTTGAAAAGTGATTAGGTGAGGCATGGCCAAATAAAGGTTGGAAAACACTGTTTTGTACACATTATATTTTTTTTTTCAGATGTATGTAAAGTACCATAATTACTGCTTATATAAATTGTTTTGCACTTAATTAAAAAAACCATTGTGCTCATAATTATAATATTTCAGTTAAGATTAGAAAATTGCTGAAAGATTATAAGAAAAAATTAGTTTCAAAATCTTTGTTTGGAGTTTTAAATGACAACTAGTTTTAGAAAGATTGTCAAGATCCAACTACTGTATATCGTATATTAAAATGATTTTAGTTTCCATTTCCGTAAGCATGAAAAAAAATGTCAAAATAAAATAATCTATGTCCTTATTGTACAGTATGTACAGATTTTCGGTTAATATATGAACTACATGTGACAAGAAAAATGTATTGCTTTATCTGTTAGAAATATCAAACACAGTTTTCCAAGTGTCCTGAAACATTGTTGAGTACGATTTGTAGGTTTACTTTTTCTGTTCAAAAGGAAACATGTTTTATTAGTTAAAATTATTTTGCTTGAAATCGTTTAACAGCTTATTTGACTTATTATAATTCGAACATGTTAAAAACAAGCATTACTTTTTCTGTTCTAAGTTGTTGACTAAGTTTTTACAAAGTTAAATTCGCCTCAAAATCGGACGATTATATCGATACGCATCGTTTCAAATTAAAATAACAAACTATTTGACTTAATTTGAAACTCATAAAATAACAAAAAAAGAAAAGTCTGATTTCATACAAATATACATGTAGCATTATTAATTAAAAAGCGCAACCCTAACTAAGATCGTCACCTTTACGCAATGATTCTTCTTTTCTACCAAGTGTTTTTTAAAATGTTAAAGTCTTTTATCAGAAATCTATTACCCTTCTTTTAATAAAGTTACATTGACGATTTTATTTAACTGATCATATTGTGATGCATGAATATTTTAATAAAATCGGTCAACTTTCAATTTATTATAGAACATAAAAGTTAAAAATTTAAAACCAACTGTATCATTATGAAAAATCGATTTCGACCTATAAGGTTATTATCAGTTTCTGTAAAAAAATAAAATAGATTACCATATATTTGACAAAAAGTTTGAAAATTCTACTCATATATATACGGGTCCTCACTGAACGACACGAAGTGAAGCTTTCTATAAAACTACGAGCTAAACGACACAATAGCTGACATATTATAATGATTGTGGATCACGTAACAATAAAGAAAACGCACAGTTGCAAAAACTTGTAACGAAATTAAAAATCGCAAACTCCCGCTAAGATTCAAAGTGTTGACTGAAAAGATTAAAAAAACTGTTGTAGTTTAACTGTGTATAGTTTAAACAATAGTAAAGAATAAACGGGTTTAAAACTCAATTGCAATTATAAGACATAAAAATTCTTTTAATATTAATTTTAGTATTCAAATTATTAATCCATTTATTTTCACACCAATCCAACAAAGTTTTATCCGGTTGTTCTACAAATATGACCATGTAGCATTCAGTGATGTCAGGTTTACCATTAAAAGCATCGAAATGAAATTTATAAAAATGTTTCAGGAGGGGAGCTCGGTCATTTTTATCCTTACCGTTAAATTTGTTCCAGAATGAGCAATGGTTATTCCATCGGTAGAAAATTTATTTTTGTTTGTCCTACGTATTGCATTTTACAAAATTTACACTCTGCGACGTAAATACCATAATTTTTGCAAGTAAAATGTTGTTTTAAATTAAATTTTTGGCTATTTGAGTGCGAAATAATAGAATCAACTGTTTTAACTATATTTTTATAGTTTTTAATGTTTCCGCATAAAGCACATTTATTTGCACATGGGTATGAACTTCGGTTATCCGTATTAGGAAGAATCTGTGATAATTTTTTGTAATTCGTTAATTTAGTAGCTAATGTGGTTGGGTTTTTATATACAATAGCTGCTTTCAGTTTTAGTTTCTTTTCTTGGTTAGAGAGTTGAAGTAGTTTGGTAAACTGCGTTGCCCAAACAATTCTGTTTTTCTTATGTTTTGGCTCAAAGCGATCTTCCCAGTATTTAGCAATTTTCAACATATTTTCTGTCATTTTTTGGTTAAAATTTGATCGGAAACATTTATCTTTTATATTAACTAAACTTTTTAAGTAGTCGGATTTACGTTCATTAAGGCGACGAAGTCGGACAGCTTCTCCAAAAACAATTGACTTGTATACTGATGTAGGATGATGTGATGCGCCATTGAGAAAATATCGGTCTTTGGCTGTAGATTTTATGAAATTTTTTGTAATAAAACCACCTTTGGCATTTAGGGTTGTTACATGGAGTACATCTAAAAATTCTAGTTCATTATCCATATTGCCGGTTTTAATACTGTTAAAAACTAGTTGCAGATTGAAATTACTAAACTGGGCTTGGTGTAGTTTTTTAATTTTTGTTGTTGTAGAATAATTATATGAAAGCCAAATGATGTCATCAATGTATCTTTTAAAGACAACAGTTTTATTCAGTACTTTAGCCAACGGCAATAGTATATAGTGCATGCAAATATTCACTATAGAAACTGAATGATTGTTACCAGTAACAATTCCATTTTTTTGTACATAAAACTTATCTAAATATTGTAGAATAACGTTATTCAAGCAAGTCATAGTCAATTGTACGAAAATTTGTTGAGCTTCTAACTTAAAACTGAATTTTGTTTTCAAGGCATGCTTTAGCGCTATGGGAATAAGATCTCGGTTTACACTGGGATATAATGATTTTACATCTGCGGTATTGATAAAAAGAGTGGAAGTAAGGTTTATTGGTTGAGTAGATTTCCAATTTTTTAATTCCATAAGGTAATGTTTTGAATCTCTGCAGTACTCATTTAACTGAAATTGGCAATAATTTGTGCTGATAGGTTTAAAAATCATTTCCAAAAACGCTGTTATTCTAGACGTTGTAATAGTGATGAAGGTCTCGAGACTAATTTTCAGGGTCTCGGTCTCGGTCTCGGCCTTTTGCTGGCGGTCTCGGTCTTGGTCTCGTAATGACCTGGTCTCGATCTCGTACTTTTTAAATTGGTCTCGAGACCGGACTTTTTTTGATATTTTTGTTATTTGACCCTTAACTGCAGAATTAAATTCTCACAAACCATTTCTCTGTGCTAAATTAAAATGCGCCTCGCTTTTTAAAATGACTCTTTTCTTGCTATCGCTGGCTGTGTGGGGATTTTTCTATTAATCTGTTTTAGAAGCCGTAAACTCAGGCAGACGAGAGCTTCTTCAAATAATAGCCGATTATTGAAGTGAAAAGTACTATAGACTTGCAAAAAATTAAATCTATGATCATATAAATTTACAATTTTTAGATGCATTTATTTAGTTGTTCTGTAAAGAAATTATACAAAAAAGTAGTTGCATTTTTTAACCAAATTGATAATTAGATGCTAGCTTTTGATCGCAAGAAAATGTTGGATGCAATGTTAAGGATAAAAAATTTTTTATAGCATTTTAGTTTCAAATTTATTAGAAGCAAATTGGTTTTATGGCAACTACAAGGTTTCCTTGATTACTTGCATTTCGTTTATCTGGCATTTAATTATCCGACCACTATATTTTGTACAATATATTTTGGCACATCACAGCTGTAGTGCATACCACAGTACATTATTTCAAAATTATTTCGAAATCAACTGAAAAATGTGAATCTACTCGCAAACAATGCAAATTAATTCATTTTTTAGTACAGTGTCGATCTAAAAAGTGAATATACGAGTATACGTACTGTATACTTTTGTTGCTTTGACAATAGAAATAGAAATTCAATAGAAATTAACCGGTTTTTTGCTTTCGACAATAAAATTAAGCGTTTTTTTAGCTTATCCGCTCATATTTTTGAAAGTAATTACCCATTAGACCGGATAATAGAGGAAGCACTGTACTAACTATAATGCTTTTATATTTACGTTACTTTTAGTAGCCTATTTACCCGACAATGTAAACTTCTAATGCTTATCCATTCTACAATCCGTAAAAGACATTGCCGGCAAAAAGAACGATATGGCGGACTGTCTCAGCCGCATAATTGTATAGACTTACGTGTGTATAACTTTGTACTTTGTTTTGTAAGATTATTTGTATTACGTGTGTGTTGTTGAAAATATTATTGCATAATATTTTTCTTGCGGGGGCGTATGTCACACTTTATTACTAATAATTTTAATCATAACGATGTAGTTTATCCCCGTTAAAAGTAATTCGTAGTTTTATCATAAGATAATAATTGCGTCTCTTTGACCGCTGCTCTCAGTATAACGTCCGACTCGTTTTATTGCTCTATACGTGTATCTTCTTTTCTCTTTTGCTCGAAGGTATTGACGTAATATGTTTTTGATCAACGTTACTGTAATAGAACGGTCGCGTTTATAGTAGGTGGCTCCAGAAAAAGCTATTCTCGAGAGAGTTGTAGAATTGTCTAGAATTGTAGAATTGTAGAATTGTCTAGCGTTTACGAGAAATTTGCATCACGTGATCTTTTTTTTCTATATAAAGCCAATGCGTAGTGAATTATTATTATTATTATTGTGATTTAATTTAAAGCGACTTGAGGGACGGCTCGAGTGAAAGTGATTTTGTTTGGCCACAGGAAGTGGACCCTTAGATTTTGTATCAGTTGACAATTGTTGAATTTATTCTGCGCCAGAGGTTGGGAGTTGGTTCTACAGAGGTAGAATTATTTGTGTTGATTGAATCAAGTTATAGTGTTGATTTCGCTTTGCAGTTTGGCAAAGCATGGAATAGAAGTTTCGTCGGTCGTGATTTTTATAATACATTCGTTCTTATTAGAAGCAGTGGTCTCTGTTTGTTGTGAAGAAGTCTTCAACGAAACCAATCCGAGCTTTCGTTAAACCAACTGTATAAAAGCTTCTGGCTTATAACAAGACTACTTCTTGAGACGGAATAAAATAAAATTTAGACACAGCTTTGTTTCAGCGCAGGTATTCGGTTTACCTAGCTCAACTGGTCCTTTGGGATTCCCAAACAAAGTCTGTGACACCTAAGTAAGTAAATCAATTGTTGCTTTTTTGATCAACAGTCATTTCAATCGAATGCCGCTTCAATCTTTTATTGTTTCGATCAAGTGTCGTTCGATGAACTGTCGTTAGATGAACTGTCTTTCGATTAACTAACGTAATATCGTCTTGGTTTGATTTGAAGAGGACATGTGACTGAAAAACCAAAAATAAAGGTTAATAACCGAAAAATAACTTCTGCACAAACACTGCGTAAAATGCTTTTATTGCCAATTTCAAATTATTTAAAAAACTTTTATTTGAAAACGTTTCTTTTTTAAGACATACTCGTACAGCCTAAATTTTTTTTTGTCAAAAAATTTAGACTGTTTTTTTTTGTTTATGCTGTTTTAATTTAATGACGTAAAAGTTTTAAAAATACTCATTTTTCAGTATAATAAAAAAGAAAAGCAGCTGAAAAAAGTTGTTTTATCAAAAACTTGCTAAATAAGATGCAAAATTGGAGAAGCCGTATCAACTATTGAAATCAAATGAAAGAAACAAAAAATTGTGCACTAAAGTTGACCGGTTTTTATTAAGGCACAAGCTTTCCTGGGCCACTGCTCACTTTGTCTGCTCACTTCTTTTCGGTAGCAGTAGCGCACGAAATCTTGTGCCTTGATAAATGATTTGCACAAATATTATGGAAACTATATTATAGAAATATAACATTTGTGGTTCCTACCAAGTGCAAATCTGCACTGGTAGGAACGGCATTGTGCATCACGCACGCCGTATGACCAGATGCTGTAATATATCGAGTTAGGGACAGATGGCACTAGAGAGTACCACCTGTGGCATTGTGCATCACGCACGCCGAACCCGAGCTCACTGCCCGACCATGGTTTCGAGTTTTAAACTCTCATCAGGGACAGTCTGCTTACTCGGGTTGAGTTGCACAGCTGGTCATATAAGAAAAGATAAATATAACTCTGCAACTCAACCCAAGTAAGCAGACTGTCCCTGATGAGAGTTTAAAACTCGAAACCATGGTCGGGCAGTGAGCTCGGGTTCGGCGTGCGTGATGCACAATGCCACAGGTGGTACTCTCTAGTGCCATCTGTCCCTAACTCGATATATTATAGAAACCTAATTATGGAGACTATATATATTAGGGAGACCTAATACAGAGACCCTATATTATCAAATATGTATATAATACAGGGTCTTTTTATAATATTAGGTTTCCATAATTAGGTCTCCAAAATTGAGTCCCCATAATATTAAATTTTTGTAATTAGATCTCCAAAATTAGATCTCCATAATATAGTCCCCATAGTAATGGGTCTCCATATAGGGTCTCCGATAGGTCTACATACCTATCTATATATACATTATGGAGACTATATTATAGAAATTTAATTATGGAGACTATATACTGTATATTGTGAAGACCTACTTATGGAGACCTATTGCAGAGACCCCATATTATCTACGTATGTATATAGACCCTATCGGGAAACCCTATACAAAATTATATATATAAAAGTTTGTGCAAAACGAAATTGATTGCAAAAAAAACGAATTTGATTGCAAAAAGAACGAATTTGATTGCAAAAACAATGAATTAGATCGAAAAACCCTATATTTGTGTTGCTTTAATTTAATACAGTAGAATTTTTTTAAAAAACCTCTTTCACAAAGTAGTTAGAAAGAAAAATTAGCTGAATGAATAAGTATTTTTAACAAAAAATTACAAAATAGGATGCGTTACATTTTTCCATTTTACGAGAAATCGGGTTTTAATAATTAAATTAAAATTTCAAACAATAATCATTTGTGCTCAGAACAGAACATCGAATTTATAGCTAGGTCACATACAAAACCTTTGAAACTATGTGCAAAAACTATTCAAAACCACTATTTGCAATAAAATAAAAAACGGGTTCATCTTGTATAACTAGCGAGTCAAATATAAGCAGAATTTACACGTAAAATTCTTTTCTATTTTTCAAAACGGAGAAATAATATACAGGGTGTCCATAAAGTCCTGCACAAATTTAAAATTTTAATATCTCAAAAACCGCATAAGGTAGAAACTTTAAATTTTTGACAGTGAATTATACTACTACCATAAAATTTTTAAACCATCTCTCAATGCTGTTAGTGTGAGGAGGGTCTTGTCCAAAGTCAGTTATAAATTTACGTTGTACTGCAGTTGGTGATTTCAATTTATGATACCAAAGAACACATTGTACCTTTTGTTGAATACTCAACATATTTCATACTTTGTTGCAAACTTACGACTTTATTAAAAATGAATTATTCTTGCTTATTTTAACAATAAAATAACCTGTAAAAAATAACAAAAAAACTTTATGGCATTATAATTTACTGTCGAAAATATAAGTTTCTACCTTATGCGTTTTTTGAGATAATAAAATTGCAAATGTGTGCAGGACTTTATGGACACCCTGTATATTTTCAAAAACTAGATTATATCAATGACTTGGAAAGTAAAAATTAACAAACAACTCGTTGTTTATCAAGGTCACACAATATCGGAAATTTTGTTTTTGGTAAAAAGTTATTTGTTTTATTTCTGTATATAGTTGCTACACCATTTATATACAATACAACAATTAAACATTGAATATTACAACAAAAAGTATCACGATATGCAAAAAGACCATGAGGCAAATGTACAAAATCATGCAATGATAAATTACTTTCCTCGCCACAAAATTCCATTTTCCTTCCAGATTGTTTCAACGACGTCTTGCCTCATTTGACTACTGCTTATTTCCCAATTGGAAAGTACGAGTAAAGTCGATATGTGCAATGTAAGATTACTCAGTTCAGTTGCTATTGGATTTATTAGAACGAGGATTTTGTTCAATTTTGTTCTCTCTTTACAACTTTCTTGCTTTGTTTTTGTCCTTTGATTTTTGATACCTGAAAATAATTGATCCAGTCTATTCTAATAATAGTTTTTTATATGTTTGAAAAACATTACATGTGTAATACAATAGCAGCCTACATGTATCCAATAAATAACAATAATTTTCTTTTTTTTATTTTATTCAGAATTATTTTGTAGGCCATAAAATACTGTACGTATAAGTTTCTATGTAGAATTAGTTAATTTCTGCATCAGTCAATAATATTATTTAATGTAACTCATATATGAGTTTGATTTTGTTGAAATATCTGTTTATATTTTTTGAAAAATTTGTTAGGTTTTTTTCTCCTGAAAAAAAAGATCAAAAACTAAGCAATTTTTTGAGGCATAACAAAATGTGGAAAAGGCATTTATAAAACTATAAAATTCAGGTTTTGTGTTTAATTTTAACAAATGTGTTTCTGAACCCCATCCTTTGAAATAAGTTATTACATGTTACATTTATTGATTAGCATTTGACCAGACTTACTTTTATGAAATTCTTTAATTTTGGTGATTTTCAATGGAAAACGCGTTGCCAACACTTTTTTTCGTATGATTTAATGACCGATTATACATTTAGTTTGAAACTGTGGTTGTCGGCATACTTTTTTTTCTGAAATGAACACGAGATTTCACTCCCAATTTTCCATTTGTTTAAGATTGATCCAAACCTTGATTTCTTTGAAATATATGTTAGTCACAGAAAAATTCTCTTTTTACTTTTATTTGCCTGACTTTTGACTATTTATCTGGCAGAATTGCAAACGTTTATGAATCGTTGTGAACACCAATATGTAACAAACCCATTATCATTCATATTGGCAAGATAGTCATGCTTCTAGAACACTTACCCTGTTAAATTAAAATGATTCTTTTGATTATGGTTTTTTTGTAAAGAAAAAGATCCAGCAAGAAACCGTACCAAGATTTTATATCAGTTCAATTAACAAAATTTATCGCTTAATTGCTTAGGCGGCTGAAAATAAAATATTCTAAAATTTTTACTTTTATCCAAATAAATTTTGGTTTATAAGCACTTGTTAGTTATTAAAACTTGATTAAAAATAAAAAGTCGGAAAAAATGTCAAAAGCATTTAATATTGTTTTCACTCAAATTAATGGCAAGAAAAACTTTAGATCAAAATTTTTTAACTTTTCAACAACAAATAAACTCATACAATTTAAATTAGCATTAGAGTATTGATTTTTTCATAATTCTGTCTTTTATCCGTCATCTAATGTTTTTTAGTATGTTGCTTCACATTGCTAAAAATACACTATATTTCATTACTATCAACCTATTGTTTTTGGGTCAGTTATTAAAATTATCTTGCATGGAATGTAGTGGATATGTAAAACCAGTATAATTATAATTGCATTTAGTCCATGAAGACCCATGCAAAGAACAAAGTAGAGTCTTAAATAAGGGCCAGCTGACGCCGGAAATATATCTCCGATCGTCAGTATGAAAATTATAAAAGTTAATAACATTGTAATTTGAAGTCCGACCCGTTCTCCGCTATATGGCGGAAGATAAAAACCTGACATGGAAATCGTGGTGAGGAGAATGGCAGGAAACAACATGCTCTGAAACGAAACAAACAAAAAAAAGTTTTCACAGAGAACTATTACTACAATATTTTCGAAAACTGTTTCACAATTTTTAACCGTTTCGAATGAAAAAATTCTACAATTTAAGTCGAAAGTATATTTTCTTCATCCTTAACACAATTGCATTTAGCACGTCTGTAGTGATCCTATATAGATCACTACAAGTTCCTATAGAATAATGATAAATGGAAGGGCAACACTGAAAACGAGGAAGTAATAAGTTGTGGATATAAAAAACGATAATAAAAATATAACTGTAATGAAGTGTGTTGTTTTGATTGTAAATATACGAGTATGTTCTTTCAATTTCTGTTAAATAAGAATAAACAAATCAAAGAAAGTGTTCAATTATTTGTGGAATAACTATCTACAATTGGTGACCCCGACAACTAACAAGACATCTACAATTGATGACAACTAACAACCAACAACTAACAAAGTGACTTGGATCATATTAATCTATACCAATTATTTTAAAAGACTATCTTCTCTCAAGCATTGTATTAAATCTATAAAGAACATTATTTACAATTTTTAAACAATTTTACTAATTACTTGTATGAACATTATTATTATTACCTTATTGCTTAAATTATTATTGTTGTCTATACAATTATTTGTTATTATTATTATTTATGCATTCAAATCAATATTTTTTATGTTGTGTTAAATCTAATATGAATGATAATCTTATAGCCTTGGCTGAAAATAATTCTTCAACACAAACCCATTTGCAAGCACAAAGTGCTGATGCAATTCCAGTTAGTTCAGCTTCAATTCTACCTACTACTACTTCCCAATTCTTTTCTACACCTTTATCATCATCTACTTCTGTACATCAATCTTTATTGCAAAATACTCAACCACCTACTATAATAATTCAAAATTCTCCACAACTCCAATTTGATCCTTCTCACATTGACATGTTTTTTCACACATTTGATGCACATTATTTTGGAAAGCATTTAACTGAAGAACAATTATATTTTGAATTGATAAAATGTTTATCTTCTGAACATTTTCACAAAGCATCACTTTGCATGTCAAGAGATAGTGTCAACAGCTATATTACACTCAAGGCTGCCTTAATAAAAGCATACAGTCTTCCTTTACACAAAAGATTAACCCAGCTTTACACTGCTCCTCCTTTGGGAGACCGTTCTCCTACACAATTATTATATGATTTAAAAAACATTTCAGGAACAATTGACCCTCAAGATGAAACATTAAATTGGTTCTTACAAACTGAATTTATGAATAGGCTTCCAAACAATATACAATTCATTTTAGCTGCATTCCCTTTCAAATCTGTTGAAGAACTAGCTCCCATTGCTGATTCTCTAACACAAAATGATAAATCATTAAACTCACCTAAAGTTAATTCCACTGATGATGTTTTTTCTGCTATGTTAAAAGAATTTTCCTCTCTTAAAGCTGAAGTTTTGGCTCTGCACAAAATTTTTTCTCACCAAACTACCACACCTCATTTCACTTACCCATCACACAATAGATCTCACTCCAAATCTTTTAATGAAAACCCTCAAAATCATTCCCCAACTTCATCCCAACAATTACCATTTTCTTCTACTTTGCAACCACCACCAGGTCCGAATCTCACTATTCCAGGTAGAGATAAGATTTTTAATGGTCTGTGTTTTTACCACCAAAAATATGGAACTACTGCCAGATACTGTGTCCAAGGCTGCACTCATTTTGATAGCTATATGAAGACTAAACATTTAAACTCACAAGGCAATGCTCCTCAATAAATCATGACTTGCAAATAAATACTATCAATGTCAGCAATGCATTGCCTGAATCTGCTGACAAATATATCCACTTAACTGATACACACAATAACATTGTATTTATTATTGATACAGCTAGCCCTAAGTCACTGATTCCCTCTAACAGATATACTTGTGTGACAAATCCAGATCCCTGTAGATTATTTGCTGCTGATGGTCATCCTATACAACAATCAGGTGTCATTGAACTAACACTACATTTTCAGGAATTTCCTAATAAACAGTTTACTCATTCTTTTATTGTTGCAAACATTAAACATGCTATTCTTGGTTTGGATTTTTTGAAATTGCACAAATTTGTAATTGACACAGCTGCAAGCACAGTTGACATTTCAAATTCTACAAAGGAAAATATTTTAACTCCATTGCCCAGCATTGACTACAATATACATTCATATGAGAATATTTTAAACATGTTTCCTCATCTTGTATCTGGACAAATTAAAGTGGGAAAAAAGAAACATCCTTTTGAACATGTATTAGAAGTTAATGGACCCCCAGTAGCCTTTCGACCAAGAAGACCCAATTTAGAAAAAACAAATGCTCTCAATAAAATATTAGATGACATGCTCGAAAAAAATATTATTAGTTCAACTACCAACCCTTGGGCCTCACCAGTACATTTAGTTAAAAAGAAGAATGGTTCCTTTAGGTTGGTACATGATTACAGACTTATCAATAAACGTAGCAAAAAAACAAAATTATCCATTACCAAGATTAACAGATTTTACTCAACACATTCATGGCGCAACCATTTTTTCTTCTTTAGATTTAAAAAGTGCTTTTTGGCAACTGGATGTCCGCCCCACTGATAGACAATTTACGGCTTTTTGCACTCATCGTGGTAACTTCATGTACAATAAACTTCCACAAGGTTTAACTTATGCGAGCAGCAGCTTCCAACGTTTTATCAATCATGTTCTACAAAATTCTGATACTTTTTGTTTTGCTTACATTGATGACATTATTATATTTTCAAAAATGAGCTTGAACACAAAAAACATCTTTTAGAAATTGCTAATAGACTCAATTCTTATGGATTAACATTAAACATGAACAAATGTGTACTTTGTGCTTCTCAACTTAATGTACTTGGATACAAATTAAATGCCAGTGGCATAACTGCATCTGATGAAAAAATTGCAGCTGTCAAAAACTTTCCTGCACCGGTAACCATCAAAGAATTACGTCAATTTCTTGGTCTAGTTAATTATCAACGTCGTTTTATTGAAAATGCAACTGAATTACTTTCTCCATTACAAGATTATCTCAAAGGTAAAGTAAAAAACGAAACAAAAATATCATTGAATTGCAATGCACTGCAAGCCTTTAAGAAAGTAAAAGAAATTATTGCCAATCTTGCTTATTTGGCTCATCCTAAAGTTTATGCTAAATTGCAATTAAAAACAGATGCATCTGCTACCTCTCTTGGTGGTGTACTCGAACAAATTTATGACGACAAAATTGAAGTTTTAGGTTACTATTCCAAATCACTAACAGATGCTCAAAAACATTACTCAACCTATGACCTCGAACTTCTTAGTGTTTATTCAAACGTTAAATATTTTGAATATATGCTGCTTGATAAACCCTTTGTAATCTTCACAGATAATAAACCTTTAGTTAACAGTTTTGCAAAACCTTCTGAAAATCACTCTCCTAGGCAAGTGCGTCAATTGTCTTATCTCAGTCAATTTGATTGTAATATTCAACATTTGCCAGGCAGAAACAATATTGTGGCTGATTGCCTATCCCGAGTTATTGTAGCCAACATTCTTAAAGAACCTATGCCTATTTCTCTGGAATCAATTGCTGACGCTCAGCAACATGAGTCTCAATCAGATGCTTTTTCATTTCCTACTGACTCATCCATTAATATCAAATCTGTGCCCGTACCTAAAACTAATTTCTGCATTTTAATTGATACCAGTTTACCGCATGACCGCATACTAATTCCTCCTAGTTTGGAACAGACGATAATATCTTATTACCATAACATGAATCATTTAGGCATAAAGGCCACTCAACGTTTCATATGTGCCAGATTTCTTTTTAAGAATATGAAATCAAAAATTCGTGATTTTGTTCATGCTTGCATCAATTGTCAACGAACGAAAACAAACCGACACATTGTTAAACAAATCACATCAATACCTATGCCTAATGCTCGTTTTGAACGCATTAACATTGACATAGCTGGACCATTTCCCAGCTCTAATGGCTATACACATGTTTTGGTTTGTATTGATCCATTCACAAGATGGACCGAAGCCTTTCCAATGCCAGACATGTCTACTGCCTCAGTCATTCAAAATTTAAATCTTCATGTTCAAACATTTGGTGCACCTGTAGAAATTCACTCTGATGCAGGAAGCCAATTTACATCACATACCTTTAAAGATTATTGTAAATTTCTTGAAGCAACTCACAGAATCAGCAGTGTACGTTATCCAGAATCAAATGGACTTGTTGAAAGAGCTATCAGAACTATTAAAACGGCATTAACTGCAAAACTAGATTCAGCTAATTGGGCTTTTCATTTATCTTCCATCATTCTTTCACTTAATATCATGTTTAAAG
Organism: Diplosoma virens; assembly: GCA_963680785.1. Lineage (NCBI taxonomy): Eukaryota > Metazoa > Chordata > Ascidiacea > Aplousobranchia > Didemnidae > Diplosoma > Diplosoma virens. The sequence goes on from CAVMFT010000300.1 coordinate 55,669, forward strand.
AAGATTTACAAGGCAGTTTTGCAGAATTATTATTCGGACAATGTTTACGACTCCCCGGTGATCTTATTTCTCCCACACATGAGAACCAGAATGCTTCCTCCTCAGCTATAATCAACAGCATGCGCGCTTTCACAGAATCATTACATCCCACCTCAACGAGAGTGGAACAGAAAAAATCAATTTTTCTTCCAAAAACATTAAACGATTGTACCCACATATTTATTAAAGACGATCCAATTCACCCAAACTTATGCCCCGCCTACTCCGGCCCATACCTGGTTATAGACCGCAATAATGACGTTTTCAAAGTTATTAAGCGTGGCAAATTAATCTCAGTTGATCCAAACGACACTTGATTGAAACGACACTTGATCGAAGCGACTCTTGATCGACTAATGAAAGAGAAAATTTACAACAAAACATTACAAAGCCATCTTGATTTTTTTGCAAGAAGGAATCTTTGTTTTGCAGTTTTTATAAATAGTTGCAAACTGGGAAATTTAAGTTTCTATCGGACCAACAACAAGAGTGATAGCACGAATAAAAATTTAAAGTTTACACAGGAAGCAGCTTAATCATAAAAAAAAAACAAGAAAATGCAAAGTTTAATTAAAACTGCTTAATGTGCTACATAGAACTATGATTTATTTTATACTGCTTTTTAAACATTCAAATCTTTACAACTACAATGTAAAAAAATGCAAAAAAACGACAGCAATAGGCATCAAGCAAAACACAAACTTGACAAGAAATCTATTTTTTGTCCCACTAAAAATGCTTTGCCCAGAGACCTTGTTGAGAAACCCTGAACTTGTCTTTAGCAAAAATATTATAAATGTTAAAACAAACTGTCATTTTAATAATGACCTCTGCTTTTTATGAATCTAATTTACAGTAACAAAAATATTGTTTAATTGCAGAAAGATACAAAAATAAAACTTTTTTTTTATCAACTGTCATTTCGATTAAATGTTTTGATTTTATGCCATTTGTAGGTCAAATGATGTTTTTTCAACGCATTTTAGTTTTGATCATACTATTACTATCCTCAACAAGAAGTGAAAAAGATCAGTTATCTAACAAACCAATATTGACCCAAACAGAAAATTATTCAATCAATATGTTTCTCAATGCCTCATCTGGCCAGTATAACAGCCATTTATTATTTAAGGAAGATGCCATTTACACTTATAATGAATCGACTGAAATACCTCAAAATTCTACAGAACCAAACACAAACTCTGTTGCCTTCAGTGAGTTTAATAAAATGTATCCATTTGTTAATTGGATTAAAAACCAAAAAATATTAAATGACCAGTTTTTCTCTAGTCGTTTACGCTGTTTATCTGTTCTTCTTCCTCGCAACATTTGGTCGGTACAAGGGTTTAAGTACATAACTTTAAATACAAATCTTTCTTACAATGATCAAAGTCTTAACTGCTCAAAATTTTATCCAATCATGTATCTTGCTTATACTTCACTAAAGTCATTAAAGTATAATGATTGCGATAAACAAAAAATTAGAGCAATAGAAATAGCTGCAATAAAGTTTATTCGTTTGTTTAATGAAAGCCTTCAAGAAAATACTTGCAATCAAATAGAGAAGATTTGCATCAACGATCTTCGAAGCTTCATAGAATCCCAAAAAAGAACAAATTTGAGTGGAGTATCCTGGAACGATCTTATAAAATATCTAAATCTGGATTCGATCAAAATTGACGATTCTTTAAGTCCATGTTTATTTGTTGCTCGTTATGAAAAAATTAATATATTGAGAGAAACTCTAGATAAACGGCCAGATAAACAGTTTGAAAAACCACCGCTTTGTTCAGCGAAATCGATAGCGTGCTTGGAAGGAGTTTACACTTGGAATAACTTAGATCAGAGGTGAGTATGATGTTACTTCCCAATTTGAAATTTTTGTTTTACGCATAACAGTTTTTGATCTGGGATACAACAGCAAAATTTTCTGACAGAAATCCAATTGTCTTGAAAGATATTTTAGCTTAAAACCTTTTTGTTAATTAGAGTTCAACATCATTTTTTGCCATGATTGAATTAATAACACTGGTCAACAAAAAAAAATTTTTTTATTGGTGCTCAAATATTAGAGCTCTTTTGGAGTATATTTGGGGTGCTGATTCCGAAAATGACGGCGGTTTTTTCGCATCAGCTCTAGTTTTTGAGATACGGTATACCGCTCATATTTGTTTACAACTAGTATTGTGTTTTTGCTGAAGCCCCGTGGAAAAGTATTGCCAAGCTGAAATTCAAAACAATTATCTTATCAAAGAAGATTCAACAGAAAAGTGTATTTTCATTACAATCAATTTTTTGTTTTATAAAGTATGCCATCAAAATTTGTAAATAAGCAAAATTACAAATGTATTTAAAAGCTTGCTGAAGATACTCTAAATGCTGTTTCAACGTCTTTTCATTTTAATATGTATCCATTAACTCCCATGACACTATTGAAAGTATTCAGTTAGCCAAAGCTTATCGCTTTAGCTAACTTCACACAGTCAGCAGATTACAGATATTCTTATCTTAAAAGTTTATCACCATTTATTTCATTCACAGCAGGTTTAAACAACTTTTGCTCACAGCTTTTCTCGCAAGAGGTTCAGTTTAAAGTAGACTGCTGATAGCAACATAAGACGTTGGATGAGAAAGTTTGATAATTTCTAAGAGCTCAGAAAATATATTTTGTCATCTGGCAGATTGTTTTTTATGTAACTTCGTTGTAATGTTACATTACTAATAACGTAGGCGCATCCAGAGAAATACATATTTTGAATGTAATGAAGTTTTATTGTTTAGGTTTAAATTGCTCTATCAACATTTAAATTAAATGGCTTTGTCACGTAGATCTTGTTTAAATCACCCAGATATTTTCTGCTATATTTGTGGTAGTTATGCTTCAAAAGAACAACGAAAACCTATATCTGCTTTTGTAAAGAGAGCTTACTTCACCTACTTTGGCGTCAGAGTTGGAGATCAAGATAAACAATGGGCTCCCCACATTGATTGTAAAACCTGTGTAGAGCACTCACGTCAGTGGATTAATGGAAAGAGACGAAGTTTACAGTTTGGTGTCCCAATGGTTTGGAGGAAACTTAAAAATCATCACAACAATTGCTATTTTTGTATGGTTAACATTAAGGGAATCAACCGTAACAATAGAAGAAAATGGATATACCCCGACTTAGAATCAGCAGGACGGCCTGTTCCACATTCAGACGAAGTTCCCATTCCTGTGTTTGATCACCTAACAGAACTAATAGAAAGCTCTGATGAAAGTATTAGTTCTTTTAATGCAGCAGTGACCTGTAGCAGTGAAAGTGAGTTTCAGGGCGCAGTTGCTACACCGCTGCGATTTAATCAGTTCGAGCTGAATGACCTGGTCAGAGACCTCAATCTTTCAAAAGAGACATCGGAAGTCCTCGCATCCAGGCTAAATGAAAAAAATCTTCTTCAGCCTGGTACTAACATTACGTTTTATCGTAGAAGAAAAAAAGATTTACTGCCCTATTTTTCGAAGGAAAACAATCTGGTTTTCTGCAATGATGTTGGGTGGGCTTCTACAAAAAATGGGACTAGCAGAATACAATCCACAAGAATGGCGCCTTTTTATTGACAATTCTGTAAGAAGTTTAAAATGCGTTCTACTCCATAATGGCAATAAATATGCTTCCATTCCAATAGGCCATTCAATTAGTATGAGAGAAGAATATGATTCGATTAAACAAATTCTGGAAAATGTAGCATATCTTAAGCATCAGTGGAAAATATATGTAGACCTAAAAATGGTAAAGTTTTTTCTGGACCAGCAAAGCGGTTATACAAAGTATCCTTGTTTTCTCTGTATGTGGGATAGCAGAGCAAAAAGTGAACACTGGACAAGAAAAGCGTGGCCTTTGAGGAAAGAAATGATTGCAGGCGAGAAAAACATTATTCATCAACCCTTGGTTACCACAGAAAAGATCATTCTCCCACCGTTGCATATAAAACTTGGTCTTATGAAGCAATTCGTCACGGCATTGAATACAGATGGAGCATGCTTTCAATATTTGTGCAGTGGATTCCTAGGGATGAGTATGGAAAAGATTAAAGCAGGAATTTTTAATGGTCCACAGATCAAGCAGCTTATAAAAGATTCGCAATTTGCTAGGCATATGACCAAACACGAATCAGCTGCTTGGACCGCATTTGTGCTGATCATTAAAAACTTTTTGGGAAATTACAAGGCAAGCAACTATGTAGAGCTCGTAAGCAATATGTTAAGCAGCTTTAAAGATCTTGGCTGCAACATGAGCATCAAAGTCCACTATCTTCATAGCCATTTAGACCATTTTCCGAAAAATCTTGGTGACCTAAGCGAGGAGCAGGGTGAAAGGTTTCACCAGGATATAAGAGTAATGGAGGAGCGGTACCAAGGAAGATGGGATGCAACGATGCTAGCTGATTATTGTTGAAGTTTGCAAAGGCACTGTCCTGATACTAAACACTCCAGAAAGTGCTACAAAAGACACTTTTTAGATGTTATGTAATTACTAAAATAAAGTCTTGCATTTTTCAATGTCTATTGCTTTCATCGGGGTATTTTATTATTTTGTGTTGTTGAAAATACGTCAAACACGTGGTTACTTTGCTATTGCGCATTTGACATACCTTTAAACAATCTCAAACAAATTCTTTGTTGCTTAAGATCCATGTATAACAGATAAAAGTCAAAATTATAGGGGTATGCCGTAACTCAAAAACTAGAGCTGATGCGAAAAAACCGATGTCATTTTTGGAATCAGCGCCCCAAATATACCCCAAAACAGTTCTAATATTTGAGGCACCAAATTGTGTGTTCACCAATGTAATTATTAGTAAAATATTTTAGTGGTAAACTGCTAGTTATGATCAGTTTGTTTGAATTAGATTATAAACCATGACGTCGTTGTTACTTAAAAAATCAACAAATTTCTTTGCATTTAACAAATTTGTTAAATAACAAAATGGAAGAATGCATATCAAAATTTTTTTATTGTAAAAAGGGTATTTTAAAGTGATAAATTTATTTTAAATTGCATAATAGCCCTAATAACAAAAACACAAAAAATTGGGTTATTTCACTGAATAGCGCCGAAGCATTGGCATGATGCCATTATATTGATATCATTAGTATTATACGTCAAACACAAGAGCGCACAATTTTTTTATTGCCGGCCGAATTACAAAATTAGTTTTAATTTGCAAAGTCTGGACTTTACATACTCGCAGAAAAACTTGCACAATTAGTCATCTTAAGTTGTATTACCACAATAAGCTAGTAATGAAATTCTAAAAGAACGTCAGCATCAACAATTTGCAGTCTACAAAAAATGAATCAAAGAAGCATAAGCATAATATAATGTTGTTTGCGGCAAAAAAGGAGGAAATGTATTTAGTAAAATTAGCTATAAGTGGTTAACTTATGTGCACTGCCGCATAAATTACTATCTAGGGCTATAGGTTATAAACCGTTGCATTAAAGTGATTAACCAATGTATCAGATTGTATGTAACTGAAAATTTTGATGTGAAAACTTTCATTTATTTATTCTATTAGCTTTTATTGCTTAAAAAATGAATAAAATGTAAAAAACCTTGTCGAATTAAACTTGTTAAACTTGTTATTTAAAGAAACTGTAAACATTTATGAATTAACTATTGTTTTTGCAGATGCCAGACAAACTATATCATTTTCTTCGTAATATCTGTTGTCTTAGCTGTGGCGACTACACTTTCTAATCTCACGGTTCTGATTGTCTTCTGTACTAACAAGAAGTTAATGAACGGACAAGCAGTGTATCGAATATCACTGGCAATTTCGGATTTTTTTACAGGAATCATAGTTTTTCCATCATTCGTTATTACCAGTTTTCGTCAATTAAGTAACCTTGAAGACAGTCATTTTAAAAATGATCCTTACGTTTACGCAATTGGGTTTTTTACAATGCTTAGCTTGCATGTTTCTATATTCACATTAATTGCTGCTGCAATTGACAGATTCAAAGTTGTTTACCGTCCATTATCATACAACGTACAATCATCGATTTCATTGGGATGGAAAATATGTGTAGTATTGTGGATAATCTCGATAATATTATCTGCTTTACCATTAGGTATACTTAGTACTTCGTTTCGATATTCAATCACATATAGTATCTTGTCAATTCCGGCATTGACCGGTTCTACTAGTAACATATTAACGTATTTATATTTTTGGTGTATATTTGTAATCTCCATTCTTGTAATGTGGATATTCACCATCATGATATTTGTGTTTTACAAAAAATATTCCAAAAAAAGACAAAAAATAATCTCAACAGAAACACAAAAGCAAGAAATGAAGAAGCAAATTCGCCTTTTGTTTACACTCGGTATCATGGTTGGTACGTTTAGTCTTTGTTTATTACCTTTCGTCATTTTTCTAATTTTCCTTTTTGTTCCTTTGTATTTTTCACTTGAATTTTTTTTTATAGTTGCAACTTTTTTAATGGCTTTAGCAACATCAAACAGTCTTTGGAATTTTTTTATTTACAATGCACGTGACAAAGCATTTAGATCTGCGACTAAGCGGTTGTACAAGAAATCGCTGTGTTGTTTATTAAAGCACATTAAGTGTAGTAATAAAGTATTAAAACCTTTCGATTGAATGCTCGGTACATGTTGATATGTATTAATTTAAACCTTTAAAAGATGGTAAATTTTTTAACATATTGTAATATCTTGGCGACACAAAGCACGTGGACTATTGATTAGCACAGTATTGATTTTGTATTAAAAAATGTTGGAAGTTATACTTAGCAAACTCTCGTGTCGGTCCTTTTCTCAAAAATTTATTTGATTGAAGCAAGATTTTCTTTTTGTTTTGCATCAAAACAAAATCCAGAAATCGGCTGAAGATACTATATTGATTAACTTTTAGCTAAAAATAAACTGAAAAGCGTTTTGGCATTGTATAATTTTTTTGCCTTTTTATATGAATAAAAGTTAAAACGTCATGTTCTTTTTACTTACACAACATGAAAACATGAGATTTTTTTACAGTTTTGCAAGGTTGCATTTTTAAAGGGAATAATTTCCTGGACCGTATACTTGGAACATTTTTTTTTTCAATTTAATTTGTCATCAATAATTATTCTTAAAACATTTAAAAAAAAGTTCTTTCCATTTTCATAAAAAAATTCCCATTGTTTTCCAGACTGAACAGAAAATTTTGTTTCATTGTGTGATGAAAAAAATAAAAAACAAATAACAGAAATCTTCAGAATTTTAACAGTATACAAATGTTAAGTCGACTCGCCTCGCCGAACTATTCTTGATGACGTCATCAGTAAATAGCAATTTGCCTGAATGGTCTTCTCTGCTTCTCGGTTTGGCTTTGCTTGAAGTCAGATATTAAACTAATTTTTTTAATTCTTTTAATTTTAAATTTGCAATCAACTTAAGACCTTGGTGAATTGACATACATCGAGTGATTGTGAATAAGAACGGAGTGAATAAACGAAATACGTTATCATGGTTGAAACAAAGTAACAAAAATGGCTATAGTAAATGCTTTGTAAAGGCCTGTTTCCACTACAGGCGCGAGCATATTCAGCGTGTCGAGCGTGGCGTATTTTTTCGAATTTGGTGTTTCCACTACAGGCGTCGGCGTGCGTAGCATACAATAATTAGAATTGTGATCAAAAAGCCAAGTTTTTAGACTTGGCTTTGTAACAGGCGTCGGCATGACAAGCAAAATCGTTTTTAAAAAAAAAACTTTTGCTTCATCTTTTGTTTTTGTTAAAAAAAAGAAGCAAACGCAGAAAGCATTGGGTTCATTCCATTTTGCAAAAAAAGGGAACGAGGGCAAGAAGGTAGGTTTAATCTATTGTTTTTTAAATTGTTCTTATAAGTAGAAGTTTAATCTATTGTGCATGCAATATGAAAAAGGGGGTCAAAAAAATTTTTTTTTACAATTTTAAGGTTCTTATTTTTTAAAAAACTTTTAATAACAACTACTTTATTTTGAAACGTTATTTTTATGATTTACAAAGATGTAAACACTGATTTTACAGTTTTCTCTAAAAAAAAGGTCTTTACTTGATCTCTAAAAGAAAAAGGTTTTCACCTCGAATCTGTTTCTGTTTTTTTGATTTACATCTCCAAAATCTAGTGTACTCTAAAAAAAAAAAAAAAAAAGTCTTCACCTCGAATCTGATTCCGATTTTCTTTATTTTCCTCTTTAATTTGTAACGACAACTCAAGAAGGAAGCGTTGCCAGAATTAAACAGAAAACATCACTTGATTTCGAAAAACTTTGGCAATTTCCGCATTGTGTAGGAGCTATCAACTAGGGTGGAGTGAGAAAAAAATTTGAAAAAAGTGTAGTTCTTAAATCCTGCCAAATAGGCTAAAACTTTTAAAAAAATTGGTTTTGGCGAGTTGCTACTTTTGGGGGGCTAGCAACCCCCCAAAATGTGTTTTTGGGGGGTAAAATTGACAAAAAATGTCGTAACTCGGTAACCGCTTATCGTAGAGGCATGATTTATGGCTCAAAATTTGCAGAATTATCATATTTTTATATGTGCTAAGAGAAAGTTTTTGTCTATTTCCACAAGAAAAAAAGTTATTATCGATAAACCGTTTTTTATGCTCAATACTCGAAAATTGCGATGTATGGAAATAATTTTGATCTAACATTTGAAATGATATATGTCTAACTGATAAGAACTAATTATGACAATCACAATATAAGGACTAATTATGACAATCACAATATTAACAAGATGATTTGGGATAACTTTGGTGACCAGACAAAGTACCTAAATAGGCCTACTCATAAGGTACAGAACGTGCTAGCTTTACTGCCCATAAAATGTTTAGTATTTCAGTAATTTAAAGAAAATCTGTTACATCTCATTACTTTCGAACTGTTGATGCTGATATTGGGTTGTTTTGCCTAAGGAGTGAGAGTAAAATAAGAAAGCAAGTTAGAGTACACCAAATACCCTACGCAAAATGAAGCGCATCAGAATTGCACTTTAGTGTCAAATTTTTTCAAAAGTTTTCGAGATTTAATCTTCTGGCGAATCAACCCATCTCTTCGCTCAAATCCTTCAACTTGTGCTGCGGCCTCTGTTACCATTTTGACGTGGCGCTCTACACATTGGTTGTGACATGGGTGGTCGAGCTGCAGTGGTCTTATCCGGCATTGTTCAATATCTAAATCAGTTAAATGTTCAATTACCGGAGGCTGCTGATGGCAAGATGTTAAATTCACCATCTTGTAGTACGAGTTCATTGTTAGATCCAGTGTGGGCGGTTCAAACAGCTGTACAGTTGAGGCGGTATCATAATATTTTGCTCCTTCCAAAGAATATTCTTCACTGCGACTGTCAACCAAGTCATGATTATCAAATGAAACCGTTGATGGCAAGTTTCCACGAATCGAAAGCACTTTGTTCACTCCTCGCATTCGTATCTTCTCATTGTTGTCACCCAACATGGCGATCAAGACATTTTCCTGGTGTGCAAAAAATGCATTTTGTTGCACAACTTTCAGAGCAGTTTTCCGAACAGCTTCGTCAGGCACCTGAAGAATTTGTTGGACCAAGTTGAAAAAATTTCTAGATCCGCAAGTTAGTTGACTATTTAACTTAATTTCAAACCAACTTGGAAAGTAAACTTGAAGACAAAACTTCGTCAGAGTTTCCAAGTTTGAGGAGGGTTCATCCACCGAAACATAATATCTGAGGATTCCACAGCCCAGAGTTAGCCAGCGTGAATGCACAATGGGACCTACTTTTAAATATTGCAAGTCGCTGTCGACAACTCCCATGATTATTGCTGAACATATCTTGTAAGCATAGTGTTGATCAGTACTCAGATCATTAACAACTGATTCTGGCAACTGTACAAACTGAGGGTTTGAAATTGACTTAAAATTAGCAGCAACCGGCCAACTTGAAACATCTCCAGTTAAACATTTCCCAATTGGTCCTGCAAATGTGTCAGGACTATTGGTGGTTCCATCAAGCATAGTAAAGACATGGCGCAAGGGTAGTTCATTGGTACGTAGTAGGCAAATTACCCATTGTAGTGGCTTGTTCAATAGTTCTTCCAACATACGAATGCAACCATTGAACTTGCCTGTCATTGCTGCAATGCTGCAGTTCCATCAGTGCCAACTACTGTAAGCTTATCATGTAATTCGGTGTTGGCAATGGTGTTGAAGATCTTTTGTGCTATGGTTCTTCCTTTGCCATCCTCTGTGGAAAAATGAGAAAGATAGTATTCACCAGGCTGCCCAACCATTGTATAGTGATCTTCAAGTTGCACAGACCTGTAAAACTTGTCATTTGGCCCTTGCATGGTGACCTGTGTTGCATCTTTGCGCCCATCAAAGTATATGGCATTCACTAACTTGAAATTTTCTTGCTCCTTTTTCCTAATTTCAGCACGGCATCGTTCTCGCTCTCTTCGAAGCTTGCTACGATCAATAACGTATGTCTTGTCATCATCAGTAATTACACCCAAATCTTGCATCACACTATTAGCGATCGCAGCAGCAGCTTTGTCGGATATCTGAAAACGCTCACTCATCCTTGCAAGGTTTGACCAAATCATTCGATTCTGATTTTCATATGGCATTGATTGAGAAACAAATTCAGAAGCAGCAGAAGATTGCGTTTGGTCTGTGTTGGTTGAACTAGAATCTGACAGATAATCCAAAGCTGACTCAGGCACTGATGTAACTGATGTAACGGAAGAACATGTTGGTGGTTCTGGATGAGGTTGTAAGGGTCGAGAGCGCCTCAAAAACTGTATGTCAGCTGACGTTGAAGGAACCACAGCATCCACACATTTTCAAACTCGCTTACTAATTTGATCTTTATAAAAAGCATAATCATCATCTGTCATTTTCAAACCATGTTGTTTCTCCAAAATTCTGCGCTGCTTATCGTCAGCACAAAAAATATCAAATATTTCATCAATAGTTGACAAACTCTTTTTCCTTTTGTAAAAATGCTTCTCCTCGTTTTTTCTTTGACCAGCGATCAAGTGCACTGAAACAATTCACAAAAATTTGAACTTTTTTCGAAATGGTGTACAGATAAATGGGATATACGTTGCACCATACCCATCTGTCATAAATTTCTCTGGCAATGTCATTTGCAGCATTGAAGGTTTGAAAGTTTTTCAAATGAAGAATGCGTTCTATTACATGTCGCTTGGTAGGCAATTACTCCTGGTGGAAAACTATCACGGGTAGAGAAAGTGTGTCCACTATGTAAAATCTTCTTTACAGAAGTTGAACTCCGTCATTTCATGTTTTACTACTTCGCAGTTTGGCCAAAGCTTTGATTTACACAATTACTTAACAATATACCTGCAAAAAATAATAATAACTTTTCAGATAACTATTAGTTAAGTACAAACAAACAAACTTATTAAACAGTTTTTCTATCATAACTTTTTTTCTAGTGGAAATAGACAAAAACTTTCTCTTAGCACATATAGAAACATGATGATTCTGCAAATTTTGAGCCATAAATCATGCCTCTACGATAAGCGGTTACTGAGTTACGACATTTTTAGGAAATTTTACCCCTCCAAACACATTTTGGGGGGTTGCTAGCCCCCCAAAGGTAGCAACTCGCCAAAACCAATTTTTTTCGTAGATTTTACCTGTTTGGCAGGTTTTTAGAACTACACTTTTTTCAATTTCAAAAAAAAAATTATTTTCACTCCACCCTATTATAGTAAGGAAGAATTTATCCACAACAATGACTTAACAATCAAGTATAAACTATGAAACAAGCGCCTGTTAAAGACAGAATTGATGTTAACTCTTGTAGTAAGCAACAATTGGTCCATAACAATGAATCCGTTAAAACGACTAAGTCGTAAACAGCAAAAATTAGTAAAAAAACCGTGGATTATGATGCATGATATGAATTATGATTGTAATGCAGAAAAAATTTACTTTGGAACCTACTCTAACAAATTAACAAAAATTATATCAAAAAAATTATACTTTCAAAATGAACTTAAAAAAAATAAAAATAATGCCCGTAAAACTTGGGATATTATTAAATCTACACTACCAATTACTCCAAATCGGCAATTAACTAATTCGCTTCGAATAAATGATATAATTACGGAGGACCCTAAAATTATCGTAAACGAATTTAATAACTTTTTTTGCTCAATTGGTTCCAACTTGGCTGAAAAAATTAAAAAAAGACAAATAAGCCATTTTACGAATATTTAACTAATACAATCTCTTCTTCAATTTACCTCGAACCTCCAACGTCAAACGAAATACTTAACCTAATTTCATCATTAAATGACAACAAGGCACTTGGGCACGATAACATTCCAGCTTACTTCCTTAAAGTTTCAAGGTATGTAATTACTCCACATCTTAAATATTTTACAAATTTTATTTTTAATAATGGAGTGTTCCCTAGCAATTGCAAAATAGCAAAAGTTGTGCCAATTTTTAAAAATGGTTGCAAAGAAGAGACATACAACTATTGTCCGATATCAATACTGACTTGCTTTTCTAAAATAATTGAAAAAATGATATATAACAGACTAATGACCTTCTTCATTAAACATAAAGTTATCTATCCCCATCAATTTGGTTTTCAAAGTGAAATTTCCACGTCACATGCAATGCTTGATCTGGTCACTACTGCCTATGATAATATTGATCTTAATCTTCATACAGATCTTGTTCTTATAGATTTAAAAAAAGCCTTCGACACCGTCTGTCATAAAATCTTATTAAACAAGTTGGCCCATTATGGCATTCGGGGAGTAGCATTTAAGTTACTAAGTTCATACTTAACTTACCGGAAACAATTCGTCAACTTTAACCAACATCATTCTGAACTCAAGGACATAAAATACGATGTACCTCAAGGATCCTCCCTTGGTCCGTTACTTTTTCTTATATACGTAAACGACTTACAAAATGCTGTTGACTGCACACCTAGATTATTTGCTGATGATACCTGTCTCATATTCCAGGCATCTAATCCACTTATCCTTCAAGGTATAATTAATAAAGAATTGAAAAACTTAAACATATGGTGTTGCGCAAATAAATTAACAGTTAATCCATCTAAATCTAATGTTCTAGTTATTTCTCCCAAGTTAATCCATGATTTTACTGAGCAGCTCACAGTTAGTTATGATAGTTTCCAAATTTACTCAGCTAAAAGCGTCAAATATTTAGGGGTAATTATTGATAATAGAATTAATTTTTATGAACACATGAAAGTACTTGAATGCAAAATTGCCCGTTCTGTGGGAATATTAACTAAACTAAAAACAATCCTACCTAAGCAAAATTTATTACAATTATATTATACTCTTGTCCATTCACACTTGATTTATGGAATTTCTATTTGGGGCTCAACATATCCATCTCACCTTCAAAAACTACAAAAACTGCAAAACAAAGCACTTAAAGCTATTTGTAATGCGCCATATCGAAGCCCTGCCAAACCACTTTATGCACAATTGAATATTTTGCAACTTGAAGATGTTTATAAATATGAAATTGCCAAATTTATGTTCAACTTTAACAAAACATTAGCTCCCTCCCCATTCTCTAATTTCTTCCAAAAAATCCATCAAGTATCAAACCGAAGCACAAGACTATCAGCGGAACAGGATAATTTATATATTTCTAGATATCGTAATAACAGATTACAACGGTGTATAAAATACCAGGGAGTCAAAATTTGGAATCTTATACCAAAAGAAATAAAAAAATCCACTTATAATATATTCAAAAATAAGTACAAGAAATATCTTCTTTCACTTTACTAAACAAAACGGTAAATCTTACAATTCTTTAAATAAAAAACACATGATGATTCAGAGAACAGAAGAATATAACTATGTTTTTTTTTTTCTTTTCTTTTTTTAAAATTGTCTGACATTGGGTGGTTGCTTGACTAGATGACCGTGAGGTCTATTCGCATCTTCCCTGTCACCTCCGTTTTTTTGTTTTTTTTCTGCTAAATTATTATTATTATTATTATATTATTATTTTTATTGTTATTTTAGCTCTGTTTAATTGTTGTATGAAGTGACAAAAATAAAAATGATGATGATGAATTGATAATCAAATAAAGACTATGAACCAAGCGTTAACTGAAGACGAAAGTAATGTTAACTCTTATAGTAAGAAAGAATTTATTCACAACAAAGACATATTCATCAAGTAAAGATTATGAAACAAGCGCGCGTTAAAGACAGAACTAATATTAACTGTTATCATAGTAAATAAACAAATAAAGGTCCTATTTCTAAAAGTACTTAAATCACCTTTCAAAAAAATCAGATAAACTGAAAAAATTGTTTGTTTACTCGTCAGAAATATTCTGACAAAAAATCTTTTCAGGATAATGTACGGAAATCATCTTTTGAATAGCACTGAGGTTTAAAATCTTAGCGTGTTTTCCTTCTAGAAGTACCAAAATCCAACTGACTTATGTTAAAAGGGTTCTTATACACACTTGATAGCTTATTAAACCTATTGTTTGAATGCTCGACCAGCAAAGCAGCTTACCTGGACAATTTTTTTTGTTTTTCTCAATAAAGCTTGAAATAGGAGCTTTTGAAAGTTTATTAAAGATTAACGATATAAAAGTAACGCAAGTATTATACTGAAATAATAGGCAAGCTTATTAAATAGCTTATTTTTGCATTAGGTTTACCTATATTATTATTTTAATCATTAGTTTTAAATTAATTGGAAATCTTAACGCTTTATTTGGAGCTTTTGATTTCCGTCTATAATTTAATAATTCAGTTACATAGCAATCTATTGGAGTCACGAAGCATCAACTCATCTATTGACATTCAGAAACATTTTTTTAAAAAGTTTGTACTTAATAGCTTTATATGTACGTATTTAGCTTTTAGTTAATAGATCATTGAAAAGTTCTTTTTTTATGTTTTCTTGGTTTGGGGGATACGAAAATCTTCGAAAAATTAATTTCTCATCACTTAATTTTTTCATTTTCCCCACATCCTAAATTCCTTTCTGATATGTCATTCTAAAAAAAATAGAATGCATATCATTATTATTATTATTATTATATATGGTTGACTTTTTCTGCCTAAATACACTGTCAATTTGGTAAAAAAGCGTTTCTAAAATAAAAGTTGCAATAAAAATACCTAAGTCCAATTTGCAAAACAAGCTTTAATTCCTTATAACATCATATTAAATCTTTAAAAAGTTGTTGAAGTAAATAGAGATACATAACGAATGTAATAAAAAAAGCCATTTAGGTTTTTTTCCGTCATTACTCTGATTAGCCAGGGTTTTTCAAAACTTTAAATCTCATTTTTTTCAAAACTGACATTATGCGACTTAGATACATTTAAAAGTAAGCCCTTCAAATGGTTCATAACAATGACTGAATAATTAAGTAAAGATTATGAAACAAGCGTGGGTTAAAGACAGGTAACGTTAACACTTATAGTAAACAACAATTGGTCTATAACAATGACTTGCTAATCAAGTGAAAACTATGAAATAAGCGTGGGTTAAAATCGGAACTAATATTAACTTTTATATAAAAGAAGAATTTGTTCTCTGTAATGACTTGATAATCAAGTAAAAACCATGAAACAAGCGTGGGTTAAAAACGGGAATAACACTAAGTCTTATAGTAAGCAACATTTGATCCATAACAATAACTGGATAATCAAGTGGAAACTATGAAATAAGCGTGGGTTAAAAACGGGAGTAATATTAACTCTTATAGTAGGGAAGAGTTTATCAACAATAATCACTTAATAATCATGTGAAGACTATGAAACTAGCTCGGGTTGAAGACGGAAATGACCTTGACTTATCTTGAAGAGTGGCAATTTTTTAGCATAAATTTAACCATTAACAATGATTACGTTAAAAACGGGATAATATTAACTCATTTAGTAAGCAAAAATTTATCCATAAAAATGAATGGGTTAAAGACGGGATTAATATTAACTCTTATAATGTGCAACAATTAGTTCATCACAATGACTTGCTAATCAAGCCAAAACTACAAAACAAGCGTAGATAAAAAAGGGAAGTAGTATTAAGCCTTATAATAAGGATGAAATTAGCCATAGCAATGACTGGGTTAAAGACGGCAATAATATTCAATAGTAAGCAACAATTGGTCCTAATAATAACATGGACTTGATAATCAAGTGAATAAAATGAAAGAAGCCTGGGTCAAAGACAAGAGTAATATAAACTTTTATTTTAAAACAGATTTTATTCACAATGATTACTTAATAATCAAGTGAAGACTGAAACAAACGCGGGTTCAAAACGGGAGTACCCTTGACTGTCTTGAGGTCCGGATCTTGTCGTGTGGAAGTGGAACAATGCTGGGTTGACAGCCTTGAACGAGAGAGGCAAGAACGTCCAAGGCCGTATTTCTGATTTGGGCCTGGGGCTATTGAACAATTGCCTAAGGGAATGCCACCCTGGAGACCGTCAAAGCGCGTAACGGAGGCGGCTAAGTGCCCGGCCGGAACGAGACCAACGACTAAACACCAAGATGATTATACATTCTGGGGTGTTGGTTGTACTGAGCCTGCTATATGATATAGCGATTTCTCTAGGAAAAACTTATCCATAACACTAACTAAGTTAAAGACCGGAGTAATATTAACTCGTTTTGTGAGCAAAAACTTTTTTCATAATATTGCTTTATAGTCACAAAAAAATTTATTCAAAGTTTTGATTAGATTAAAAACAGGATTAATCTTAACTCTTTTAGTGTGTAAGACTTCATTCAAAACAATAATTAAGTTAAAAACGGGAGTAATATTAACTCTTATAGTAAACAACAATTTATACACAACAATGATTTAAAAATAAATTTAAGATTATGAAACAAATGTGGCTTAAAAACGGGAGCAATATTAACTCTTATATTAAGCAACAATTAGTCAATAATATTGACTTGACCATCAAGTGAAGACTATTAAAAAAGTACGAGTAAAAACGGGAGTAATATTAACTGTTATAATAAGCAAAAATAGGCCACAACAATGACTGAATAATCAAGTAAAAATTATGAAACAAGCTTGAGTTTAAGACGGAATTAATATTAACTGTTATTGTAAAAAGGAATTTATCCACAATCCTAAATTGATAAAATAATCAAGTGAAGACTATGAAATAAGCCTGGGATAAAGACGGGACTAATATTTACTCTTATAGTCATAGCCGTACCAGCCCAAAAAATTTTGGGGGGGCAATGAAGTTTTGCCCAAATTTTGTGACGTTTGCCCAAATCATGATTTTAGAGTACATTTCGGATATGACAAAAAAATTGTCTGAGTTTCTCAGACAAAAACCAATTTTGTCCTAAAATCATGGTGATCTCTAAAAAAAAAAAGATCTTCAATTAAATTCAGTCTCCTAATTTTCGATTTTCGTCTCAAAATCAAGGTGTTCTCTAAAAAAAAAAAAAAAAAAAAAAAAAAAGGTCTTCACCTAAATTTGGATTATTATTTCTTGCAGTTCCTCATCATCACCTCTCTAAATTTCCTGACATTGCCCAAATTTTTCATATCGCTGCCCGAAAAACTATGGTTTTGCCCAAATATTTTCTTCTCACTGCCCGAAAAATCTTAATTTTGCCCAAATCTTCGAAACTTGGGGGGCAATTGCCCCCCCTGCACCCCCGGCAGGTACGGCTATGCTTATAGTAAACCACAATTGTGTATTGCATAATTTAAAAAAAGCTTTGTGTTTTACATGATTTAAACAGTGCATTGTGTAGTTAGCGTTTTGCTTAACATACGTTAAAAAACACAAATGGCTAATAGCGTTTTGCTTAACGTAGTACGAAAAACATTGCGTTTGATTTCCACTGCTTAACTTGATTGGAGAAACGTGTTACGCTCGTTGCACTGTACTTAGATTCAATCAAGAATAGTAACCGTTAATTGCTTTGTGTTTTACATGATTTGAAAAACACATTTCGCTTAAATGCACTCACTGTGCTTAAATTTACAAAAAGCGTAATACATTAGATGCTTTGTATTTTGCGTGATTTAAAAAACATATTGCGTTGTTTGCGCTTTGCCTAACATACGTAAAAACCACAAATCGGCAGTGCTGTTGTGTTTAACATAGTTCAAAAAACATTTCGCTAATTTTGCAGTGCTTAACTTAAGTTAAAACACATTGCGCTTATTACACTATCTTTAGATTAATTAAAAACAGAATATGTTAATTATTTTGTGTTTTAGATGATTTAAATAACACTATGTGTTATTTGCGTTTTGGTTAACATGCGTTAAAAAACATAACATGCAAGTTGTGTTTTGTTTTACATAGTTCAAAAAATACATTGTGCTGCTTTTGCATTGCTTAACTTAATTTAAACAACATATTTTGCTTATTGAACTATGCTTAGATCCACTAAAACAAAATGCATTAATTGTTTTTTTGTTATACATGATTTAAAAAACACATTGCGCTTTTGTTTTTCTTAACATGCGATAAAAATACAAAACGCTAGTTGTGTTGTGTTTAATATAATTCAAAGACAAATTTGTGTTAGTTTCACACTGCTTAGCTTGATCTAAAAAGCAAATTATATTTATTGCACTATGCTTAGACTCATTAAAGATAGAATATAAGCATAATGCAATAAGATAGTGCTTATTACACTATGCTTATTGCACTAAGCTTATAGTTGTTTTATGTTTTGCATGATTTAAACGACACTGCGTTATTTGTGTTTTCCTTAGCATGTGTTGAAAGATACAAAATGCTAGTTGAGTTTTGTTAACATAGT
>CAVMFT010000300.1:74730-96730 GCA_963680785.1 Diplosoma virens
TTAAAAAAGACTGTGCTAGTTTTTCAGTGCTTAACCTAACTTATAAAGCACGTTGTGTTTATTGCACTATGCTTAGATTCATTAAAACAAAATGCATTAAGTTAATTGTTTTGTGTTTTATGTGATTTAGAAAGCATATTGCGTTATTTGCACTTTGTTTAACATAGTTAAAAAAAACAGAACGCCAGTTGTATTTTGTTTAACATAGTTCAAAACAACCCATGCGCTTGTTTTACATTTCTTAAATTGATTTAAAAAACACTTTGTTTATTGCACTATGCTTCGATACATCAAAACAAAAAGGCGTTAGTTATTTTGTGTTTTACATGATTTAAAAAACAAATTGCGTTATTTGGGTTTTGCTTAACATGCGTTGAAAACACAAAACGTTAGTTGTATTTTGTTTAACATAGTTTAAAAAAAATCATGTGCTGATTTTACATTTCTTAAGGAATATCTAATACGCATCAATGTTTAATGTCTTAATGATCAAATAAAATCTATAAAAAAATGTGGTTCAAAGACAAGAGTAATTAGAAATTTTATAGTGGGAAAACAATTGGTCCACAACAATGATTTGCTAATCAAATGAAAGCTATAATACAATCATGGTTTAAAGGGAGTAAGTTTAACTTTTATAGTAAGCAACAATTGGTCCATTACAATGACTTGATAATCAAGTCAAGACTATGAAACAAACGTGGATTATAAACGTAAAGAATATCAACTCTTATATTAATATAATTATGTAGTGTAATATAAGTAAGTATGTCACAACAATTTATAAATAAATAAATAAATAAAAAAATAAAGCAAAAATTTATCGAATACAATGATTGGGTTTAAAATATAAATAATAATAATTTCTGTAGTAAGCAACATTTGGTCCATAGCAATGATTAGATAATCAAATGAAAACTATGAAACAAGCGTGAGTTAAAGACTGGAGTAATATTAACCATTATAATAAACAAGAATTTATCTACAAACATGACTTAATAATTAAGTGAAAACTACAAAGCAAGCGCGGCTTATAGACGAGAGTAATATTAACTTTTATAGTGGGGCAACAATTGGTTCGTAACAATAACTTGCTAATCAAGTGAAAATTTTGAAACAGGCGTGGGTTAAAGAGAGAAGACTTATATCAAACTTATATTAACTAATATTAACTCTTATATTAAGGTTAATACACATCAATGTTTTAATGATCAAGTGAAATCTACAAAACAAAGGCGTTTTAAAGACGAAAATAATGAAAACTTTTATAGTGGGGCAACAAATGGTCCATAACAAGACTTGCTAATCAAATGAAAACCATAAAACAATCATGGTTTAAAGATGGGAGTAAGTTTAATTTTTATAGTAAGCAACAATTGGTCCATTACAATGACTTGATAAGCAAATCAAGACTATGAAACAAACGTGAATTATAAACAAAAAGAATATCATCTAAAGAATTAAGCAAAAATTTATCTGCAACAATGAGTGGGTGTAGTTCGTAAAGCTACGTCACAATCGAGGTTTGTCTGATAAAACGTGCAAAAAAAGTAAGAAGCGCTTTTTTTATTATTATCGTTTTAACTGGCAACGAGTTAAGTCAGAAGGGAAATAAAGAAATCGTTTTTCTAATTTTTGGGCTTTGAAATGATTACTTTAACTGGCGGTGTGTTGAGTAAGTGGAAAAGGAATTTTGAGATAAGATTGCTATAATTCTGTTACTTTTTGGTCACTGAACTTTGATTTTGGCTTGCTAGTATTTTTGGGAAATTAACTGTTAACGTGGTTAATCGCTAAACGAATTAATCTGTAATAAAATTGAATAAAAGGTGAAACTGCTGGAAGTAAGAAACTAAAAGAATTAATTCCTTGAACTTTTAATCAATGTAGTAAGTGAATGGTAGTAGTGTATAGCAATATAATATAATAAACCTATATCCACCCTTTCACCAAAACCGCTACATTTTTGATGACCCCGACTGGAACATAAAAGGACAATATCTATTTCAAGTAATTTATAGCAACGAAAATAATGACTTTAATACCTAATTTGACTTATTCATATTTGTGGTTTGTTTTTATATGTTTAATTGGGGTTATACTTGTTATCTTTTTAACTTGGATTTGGTTGTATTGGTTACATTCAAATCGCACTGTGACAAATTATGCTAATAATTTTAATATCTCACCGGATCGGCAATCGCCTCCAGTTGATTTAAGTTCTACGCCGATCATAAATCAGCGACTGTCTATCCCACCGCTTAATAACGACGTTTTTAATGTGTTACATGACGAACATACAATATCAAACGCACAACAGAACATACTTCGGCTACCACAGTTTTGGTCTAATAACGCACAGGGCTACTTTCACTTGATCGATCTACTCTTTGCAGAAGCTAATGTCACATCAGAACGCTCAAAATTTGCTGCGCTCGCCACAGCACTAAATAGCGATAGCAAAGTCATGCGTATGATTGCCGATTTATGGCCGAAGATAGATTCGGATCTACCTTTTACAACAATAAAAACTATTTTATTAGAGCGCTTCTCACCACGAACCACAGATTGCTTAGAATCTTTCTCTGCAGCTCAACGAGGCGATGACACAGTGATCGAATACTTGGTACGATTACAAACTCTTTTAACCTCACATTACTCAAGCGACTCAGACATAGCGCGAGCTTTAATTCGACGTAAACTATTAGATTCAGTTGACGCAGAGACCTGCATCGTTTTATACCCATATGAACAAGAACCACTAGAATCACTAGCTAAACATGCCGACCGTATTCTAGCAAGGAAAAAGTTAATAACAGCTACTTCTCCTAAAGCCGATCCTCATGTCTCTCAAAATCCGACTAATCAAGCAATCATTAATCAAATGCTAGAATCGCGACTGGATAAGCTTGATCGTACCCTTTCTAGTTGTTACCACTCACCACGACAACCAGTTGACAATCGCCGCCATGAAAGTGGACACGTCTTTTCCAGAGCCCCACCCCCAAAGACATTCGCTCCTCCGTCACTCAACTTGTGCTCCTATCATCACCGCTTCGGCCATCGGGAGTTTAAATGTAAGGGTCCTCCTTGCTCTATGTACACTCAACACCAGGCAAAAAAACGGCCAGTCGACCTACACGAAATAGAGGCCTGGAGGTCACAGACAGCACCATCACGTCCTCTGCTTTTTATACATGACAGTTGTCATGACATTGACTTTTTAATCGATACTGGGGCTAGTTATTCAATCATACCATCACATGTAATTGACAATTCTAAAAGCTTCAACACAGGTACCTATCATGTTTCCACTATTGGTGGTGGCACACTAGAAATTGATGGAAAATTAAAAACACAAATTAACCTTGGTTTCTCGCAACTTTTTGAGTACAATTTTGTTATAGCAACCTTACCATATGGAATTATAGGAGCAGATTTTCTACGTTATTTCAATTTATGTGTCGATCTCAATGCACGGACATTTTTTAAATCTCACGACGAAGAAAAATTTGTTCCTCCAATTGATGAGGGCGTTGCCACGGAGTTTACCGTAGAATCTTCGCAAACTTCGGACACCTCTATTTTAGAGAAATTAAAATCTCAGTATCCGCAAGTTTTTGAACAAGCCACTCGTTGCCGAAAAATAAAACACTTCGTTGTTGCTCATGTTGAAACAAACACCGAGGTGCCTGTTTGGTCTCGCTCTCGACGATTAGCACCCGATAAATTTGAAGCTTTGAAACGTGAAATAGAGCGATTAGTCACCCAAGGCATATTGGCTGAAAGCCATGGTCCATGGCCAAGTCCGATTGTTATGGTAAAAAAGCCCTCAGGAGAGTATCGCTTGTACGCTGATTTTGTGGCCCTAAACAAAATTCTAAAAGTACCTCGCTATGCAATTCCAAGCATTAATAATTTTTCAGCCATGGCACACGGATGCTCTTGGTTTAGCTCAATTGACATCAAAGATGCATATTACCACATTCCAGTCCGTCCAGCAGACCCACATAAGCTGACAATAACTACTCCAATTGCAAATTTTAAATATCTTTTCTTGCCAATGGGCCTGGCCACCTCCAGCAGTTATTTTCAGAAACTCATGAATGAAGTTCTTTCCGGTCTTCCCCAAGTGTTTGTGTATTTAGACGACATCATTATCATGTCCTCCAGCTTGGAGGATCATCAGAGACTGTTGCATTTGGTTTTTAAACGACTGGAAGAGCATGGTTTAGTTGTAAACACCAAAAAATGCGTATTGGCCGTGAACCAATTGTCCTTTTTGGGACACATAGTATCATCTGAGGGAGTCAAACCAACGACCACCAACATGCAGGCTATAGTTGATTACGAAAAACCGCGTACTAAAAAGCAGCTTAGACGATTTTTAGGTATGATTCAATTTTATAACCGGTTTATACCAAACTGTGCCAAAATCCTGGGCCCCTTATATTCCTTAACTAGCACCGAGAACCGAGCCTCCCGTATCTCGTGGACCCCAGAAACTGACAAATGTTTTGCGAGAGCTAAGACGGCAATTACAGAAGCGACAATTTTGGCTCACCCTGATCATGAAGCGGACTTGGAGCTTAATAGCAGACGCCAGTAATAGGGCAATTGGAGCTGTATTGCAGCAGATCTTTTGTGGAAAATGCCAACCGCTTGCATTTTGGTCCAAAGCGTTATCTCCTGCGCAAAAGGCGTGGTCATGTTTTGAAAGAGAGCTATTTGCTTGCTACGCATCAATTAAGCATTTTCAATTTTTTTTAAAAAGTCCTCAACTTTACCTTAAAAACCGATCACAAGCCTATTGTAAACAAATTTCAACACAACTCTCCAGCGGCATCTCCGCGGCAAGCACTTTATATTGATTATATCTTACAATTTACTTCAAACACTGAGCACGTATCGGGAAAAGACAATATAGCTGATGCACTCTCTCGACCATTTGAACCTCCATTGATCAATTTGCTGACTCCAGTCAACAAACCATTAGATTTCCTGGAATTGGCGATAGCACAACGGTCAGACTCAGAATGCGAGGAATTACGTCACGATAACCACTGCGCTCTCATCTTAAAAGATATTCCTTTAGCCGAGCACGGAATCAACGTATTGTGTGATATATCCACAAAAAAAATTCGCCCGGTAATCCATAGGGCTCTCCGTTTTTCTGTTTTTAAACATTTTCACTGCCTATCTCACCCAGGTATCAGAAGCAGCGTTGCATTGCTCACACGAAGTGTTGTTTGGGTAGGAATAAAGAAGGATGTTGCACAATGGGCTAGAGAGTGCTTAAAGTGCAGCCGCTCCAAAATACAACGGCACAATAAAGCCCCATTGAACAAAATAAATCCTCCCCCCAGAGAAAGGTTTACCCACGTGTATATTGATATTACTGGACCGCTTCCTCCCAGTAACGGCTACTCTTACCTGCTGATGATCATAGACAGGTATTCACGTTTCATTCAAGCAGTGCCTCTTCGAGGAATTACCGCAGAAGAGTGTTCCTCAGCTTTTGTTCATGGATGGGTTTTCTTATTTGGCAGGCCTAAGCACATATACTGTGATCGAGGGGCTCAATTTAAAAACGCCTTATGGCGAGATTTGACTCAGTTTCTTGGTGCACAATTACATCACAGCACAGCGTACCACCCATAAGCACAGGGTATGGTAGAACGTTTTAACAGAACATTAAAAACGGCTTTAAAATGTGCAGAAGCCCCAACGGAGTGGCATGATAATCTGCCGTGGGCTCTTCTAGCTTTGAGGAATTTGCTCAAAGAACATCTAGAACACTTTTCGTCTAATGATCTTGTATTTGGAGACAAATTACGCCTACCTGGTGAGTTTTTCGTGTCTCATGAGGAAGATGAATCAATATCATTGCATACTTTTGTTAATTCACTGACAAGAAGGATGGCATCTTTTCGTTATAACCCTCCCAGGATAGCAAACAGGTCCTCATATCTTGACACTGCCTTATTTAACCCTCAGGTCACACATGTATTTGTGAGAAATGAAGTGCGACGTCACTCATTGCAGCCTGCATACAAAGGCCCGTACCTAATTGTAGATCGCAATCCAAAGTATTTTACATTAGATTTTACGACACACCAAGACCACATTTCCATCGACAGATTGAAACCCGCAATTTTTAGCATGGAGTCCTTAAATGAAGCAGCCCAGGCACCCTTCCCACATGTTTCCGCGTCTGATGCAGACCACAGAACGACTCGCTCATGCTCGCCCACACACACAAATGAATCGCTTGATGACGGCGCTCATCAAAACAATTCAGAACATAGACACACTTCTCGAGGGCGACGCATCCACACACCTACGCGTTTCAAGGATTATGAATTAAATTAGTATAGTTATCTATTCGCGTGTCATCTTTTAGTGCTTTGTTTTGTTCTTTAGTTATTTAGCACACTGCTCCAAAGTATATAAACCTTCCCTATTGATGTTTTGGTATTTTGCAACATACTGCTTAGAATTGTAAATATTTGCAGCTTTTATTTTCCCATTCGACTTCAAACCCTGTATATATTGTTCTTATCGACTTGTGTTAAATTGTACAATTAGTGGTGCTGTGTTTATGTGCATTTGCTGTTTTCCTTTTTTCTGTCTGACTCTCCGCGATGTGTATTCCCTCCTCTCTTGCAGCTTTCTTCCTTCACTTTGGCATGCCACATCTTTTTTCTTCTCTTCTTACTCTCCTTCTGCTGCTGGGACTCGCATTGTTGAGAATTAGCTATTTTGTTTGCGTGTATTCGTTTGTGTATTCGTAAGGGCGTTCGTAAAAATTTTGTGCATTCGTAAGGGGGGATCATATGTAGCTCGTAAAGCTACGTCACAATCGAGGTTTGTCTGATAAAACGTGCAAAAAAAGTAAGAAGCGCTTTTTTTTATTATTATCGTTTTAACTGGCAACGAGTTAAGTCAGAAGGGAAATAAAGAAATCGTTTTTCTAATTTTTGGGCTTTGAAATGATTACTTTAACTGGCGATGTGTTGAGCAAGTGGAAAAGGAATTTTGAGATAAGATTGCTATAATTCTGTTACTTTTTGGTCACTGAACTTTGATTTTGGCTTGCTAGTATTTTTGGGAAATTAACTGTTAACGTGGTTAATCGCTAAACGAATTAATCTGTAATAAAACTGAATAAAAGGTGAAACTGCTGGAAGTACTTGAAGAAACTAAAAGAATTAATTCCTTGAACTTTTAATCAATGTAGTAAGTGAATGGTAGTAGTGTATAGCAATATAATATAATAAACCTATATCCACCCTTTCACCAAAACCGCTACATGGGTTTAAGACATAAATAATAATAACATCTGTAATAAACAATATTTGGTCCATTGCAATGACTTGATAATCAAATGAAAACTATGAAACAAGCGTGGGTGTAATATTAACTGTTATAATACTAAGACCGAAGTAATATTAACTGTTATAATAAAGAATTTATTTACAACAATGACTTAATAATCAAGTGAATACTATAAAACAAGCGCGGGTTATAGACGAGAGTAATATATTAACTTTTATAGTGGGGCAACAATTGGTCCATAACAATGACTTGCTAATAAAATGAAAATTTTGAAACAGGCGTGGGTTAAAGATAACAGTAACATTATCTCTTAAAACAAGCAGGAGTTTATCCTTAACAATCACTGGTTTAAGGACGGGCGTAATAATAACTTTTATAATTGGTCCATAACAATGACTAGATAGTCAAATAAAGACTATAAAAGAAGTGTGGGTTAAAGACAGGAGTAATTAACTCTTACTTTTATAGTAAGGAAGACTTTATATTAACTCTTATTAACTTTATTAACGTTAATATTAACTAGTAAGGAAGACTTTATACATAACAATGACTAAATGATCAAGTGAAACAAACACGGTTTAAAGACGAGAGTAATATCAACTTTTATTGTAAAAATAAATTTATTTACAACCACGATTTAATAATGAAGAGTAGACTATGAAAAAAGTTAATAATAAGTGATGACTATGAAAAGAGCCTGGATTAAAGTGGGGGTAATTTTAATTCTTATTGTAAGCAACAAATGGTTCTTAGTAATGACTTGATAATCAAGTCAAGACTATGAAACAATTGTGGATTATAAACGGGAGTAATGTCAACTACTATTTTAAGCAAAATTTTATTCCTAATAATAACTGGGCTTAAAACATTATAATAATAACTCCTGTAATAAGCAACATTTGGTCGATAGCACTGACTTGATAATCAATTGAAAATTATGAAACTAGTGTGGGTTAATAACTGGAGTGTATATTAACTATTACGATAAAGATTAATTTATCCACAACAATGACTTGATAATCAAGTGAAGACTATAAAACAAGCGCGGGTTATACACGAGAATAATATTAACTTTTATTGGTGAGCAACAATTGGTCCACAACAATGACTTGACAATCAAATGAAGACTATCAAACAAACATGTTTTAAAGATGAGAGTAAGTTTAACTTTTATAGTAAGCAACAATTGGTCCATTGCAATGACTTGATAAGCAAGTGAAGACTATGAAACAAATGTAAATTAATAACAAAAGTATTATTAACTTTTATACTTGGTACATTAATAACAAAAGTATTATTAACTTTTATATTGGTTTTATACAATGACTTAACAAACAAGGAAACACTATGAAACAAACGTAGATTAAAATCAAGAGTACTATTAACTTTTATAGTAGGTAACAATTGGTCCATAACAAGGACTTGATATGTAAGTGAAGGATATGAAAGAAGCTTGGGATAAAGACGGGAGTAATGGAAGAAACGAATTTATCCAGAACAATGAGTTAATATTCAATTGAAGGCAATGAAACAAACATGGATTAAAATCGGGAGTAATATTAACGTTTATAGTAAGCAACAATTAGACCATAACAATGATTTGATAATCGAGGAAAGACTATGAAACAAGCAAGGGTTAAAAATGGGAGTAATCTTACCTTTTACAGTAAAGAAAATTTATTCAGAACAATGACTTAACAATTTAGTAAAAACAATGAAACAAGCGTTGGTTAAAAACGGGAGTAACAATAACTCTTACGGTAAGCAAAATTAGTCCATAACAATGGCTTAATAATCAAGTGAAGACCATGAAACAGGCGTGTGTTAAAGACGACAGAAACATTAACTTTAAAATAAGCAGGATTTTATGCGTAACAATGACTGGTTTAAAGACGGCTATATTAATAACTTTTATAATAAGCGACAACAGGTCCATTACAATTAATTGATAACACCATGTAGCACAAAATTTGTTTCCCTGTTAAAACCATATTTTTCTGTTACCTTATGGTATGAATAAATAGAAATGGGCATTCACAAAGTTCAAACTTCGGTTTTGAGTTCAATAGATCACTTTGTTGGATTTTTTGCTAATTTGCATTTATAGTTTAAAAAATTTTTTGCAGTATCTGCATTGAAACGATATAATTTTTGTTTAACATATTATTAATGTTATTGTCGCTTGTGAATGTGTTACAGTAACAATATAAAACATTTCAAAGTTGGCTATAAAAATTTTGCTTGATTAAACTGGAAACGATTAAGCAAGAAGGGGGCGGAGCGGCGGCTGAAAATGCTAAACATGGTAGCTTATGGCAATTCTACCAACTGATGAATGTTGATTAAAGGTATTTCAAGAGAGAATGTTGCAACCTATTACAAAACTAACTGAGGTGATTAATAAATATAAACGAAATTAACCATCATACATAACAACTTTACTAAAAAGAAGTTTTCTTGCGTGATTGCCGATTGTACGTCAGCTCGCTTTCACGCACAAGGTTCCAAATGTAGTTCTCTTATCATACTTTTATTATACTGGCCTTTATAGCGTTCCCCAAACGATTTGACATCGATGAAATCTTTCTCCTTGCTCTTCCGAGTAATCACCCATGTTGTCCTTGAATTCATCGATATGAGAGTGCAGAACATGGAGCTTTAGCGACATTCTGCAACTTATTTTCTCATATGCATCCACAAGTTCCTCCACAATATTTCTGAAGTTGTCTGCCTTGTGATTTCCGAGGAAACCTTCAACCACAGAAACAAAACTTTTCCAAGCTCTCCTCTCAATTGCAGAGAGTTTTGCAGAAAAACTGTCGGACTTCATAAGTCGCTTCACTTGAGGACCCACGTATATTCCAGCTTTGACCTTTGCCTCAGATAACTTCGGGAACAACTCTTGGATGTGCTTATAAATGCATCACTTTCTGGGTTCAACTTCTTTACAAACTGCTTGACGAGGCCCAGTTTGATGTGGAGAGGTGGCAGAAGCACTTTTTTGGTTTAACTAACGGTGTATGCTTTACGTTGTGAGTTTCAATATCACAACTAGACCTGGGAGGCCAATTTCTCTTGTAGTAGTAAAAGTTTGTATTTCTGCTATCCCAGAGACAGAGATAGCAAGGGAACTTTGTAAAACCTTGTTGACGCCCCATTAAGAAGGCCACCATCTTGAAGTCGCCAATGACCTCCCAATTGTATTGGTCATACCGGAGAGCGCTTAGCAGCATTTTGACGTTCTCGTAATTCTCTTTCATCTGCACTGAATGAGCCAAAGGAATGGAGGGGCACTTGTTTGTGTTGTGCAGTAAAACTGCTTTGAGACTTTTTGATGAGCTGTCGATGAAGAGTTGCCAATCTGAAGTATTGCAGGGAATCCCTATAGCTTCGAAAAGTCCTCTTATATCATGGCAATAGCATAAGCCCTCCCTAAAAGAGAAAAACGTTGAAAAACCACGATGCTTTTTCCTCTGGGAACTAATGCGGACGCCTTCATCAAGTAAATCCCATTGCTTCAATTTGGATATTAAAAGCTTGGCATTAGACTTTGTCAGTGCCATCTCTCGAATAAGATCATTTTTCATCCCCAACTCGACGTCGACGACAAACAACAAAAGATGACGATGATGGCGCACCTTCCTTTTTTTGGAATCCTCAGAACTTGTCTCTGCAGCATAAGATTGATCTCTTGTGTGTGGCTGTGGCACAGGCAAGTCGGTGGTGTTATGAGGAACAGGGGCAATAGATGATGGAATGTTAAGATACTCAATTGGAGGTGCATTTTTTCCCTTTCTTCGTTTTGTTGGATCCACCATGCAGAAATAACAATCAGTATAATGATTTGAAGGCTCACGCCAGATACGGGAAATAGCGAAACGCATAGCTCTTTTTTCTCCTCTTAGCAAACTTTCAAGAGTGCGACGACAGTAGTCACAGATGACATGTGGTGCCCATCGTTTATCTTGATCACCGACTGGCATTCCAAAATAATGAAGATAGGCTTCTGCTGCATGAATGCAGTTGCTCAAACAGTGTTTTTTTGCTCTTTTGGCAAAAAATTCACCACATACATAGCAGAAAGAATCTGCTGAATATTTGCAACCACGGGCAGTCATTTAAATAACATTAAATTAAATTAACTTGATTTAAATAACAAATTGCGCTTATAATGCACTATGTTTAGATTGATTAAAACAGAAAAAATTTACTATTTTGGATGTTACATGATTTAAAGATACTTTGCGTTGTGTACGTTTTGCTTAACATGCGTTGAAAAACACAAACCGCTATTAATGTTGTGCTTAATATAATTTAAAAAAAGCATTGTGCTAGTTTTGCAGCGTTTAACTTAATTTAAAAAGCACATTGCACTTATTGAACTATTCTTAGACTGATTAAAAACAGATAGCATTACTTGTTTTGTGTGTTACATGATTTAAAAAATATTCTGCGTTGTTTAAGTTTTGTGTTTTCATTAAAAGCATTGCACTAGTTTTGCAGTGCTTAACTTGACTCAAATAACACATTGCATTTAATGCACTACGTTTTGTGTTTTACATGATTTAAAAGATACATTGCGTTATTTGCATTTTGATTAATATGCATTGTAAAGCACAACGTGCTGTTAGAGTTGTACGTATAATAGTTTAAGAAAAGCATTACTCTAGGTTTGCAGTGGTAAACTTGACTCAAATAATATTGCTTTTATTCCACTATGCTTAGATTAATTTAAACAGAATTCGTTAATTGTTTTGTGTGTTAAATGATTTAAGAGATACATTGCGTTATTTGCGTTTTGCTGTACATGCATTGAAAAACACAAAACTTTAGTTGTGTTTGGTTTAACATAGTTCAAATAAAGCATTGTGCTAGTTTTGCATTGCTTAACTTGATTCAAATAACAGATTGATTTAAACATAATGCATTAATTCTTTTGTGTGTTCCATGATTTAAAATATGTAGATTACATTGTTTGCGTTTTGCTTAACATGCGTTGTAAAAACCAAATTGCTATTGAAGTTCTGGTTACTATAGTTCAAAAAAAGCTTTGCGCTAAGTTTACACTGTTTTAGATGATTCAAATAACACATTGCGTTTATTGCTAAGATTGATGAAAACAAAATGCGTTACTTGTTTTGTGTGCCACATAATTTAAAAGACATTTTGTGTTATTTGCGTTTTGCTTAACATGCATTGTAAAACACAAAAGACTACTTGTGTTTGGTTTAACATAGTTCAAACAAAACATTGCACTAGTTTTTCAGTGCTTAACTTAATTCAAATAATATATTACGCTTAATGCACTGTGCTTACATTCAATAAAACAGAATCCATAATTGTTTGTGTGTTTCGATTTAAGAAATGTGCGCTTTGCTTAATATGCGTTTAAAGACACAAAACGCTTTGGGTTTTGTTCGAATAAAGTATTACTTTAGGTTTGCAGTGCTTAACTTGATTTAAATAACACATTGCGCTTATTGCATTATGTTTAGATTGATTAAAGGAAAATGCATTAATTGTTTTGTGTGTTAGATGATTTAAAAGCCATATTGCGTTATTTGCGTTTTGCTTAACATGCGTTGTAAAATCCAAAACGCTAATTATGTTTTGTTTAACATAGCATTGCACTAGTTTTACAGTGCGTAACTTGATTCAATTAACACATTACGCTTTATTGGACTATGCTTAGATTGATGAAAACAGATTGCGTTACTTGTTTTGTGTGTTACATAATTTAAAAGATATAAGTGTTATAAAGATATATATAAGTGTTATTTGCGTTTTGTTTAACATGCGTTGAAAAACACAAAACGCTAGTTGTGTTTGGTTTAACATAGTTCAAATAAAGCATTGCGCTAGTTTTGCACTGCTTAACTTGATTCAATTAACAAATTGCGCTTTATTGCACTATGCTTAGATTGATAAAAAAAAATTGTGTTATTTTTTTGTGTGTTACATTCCAAGAAACGAAGACAGACGTTCTAAATGGCTTATTAATTGTTTATCGGAAATGATTTTACTAATTTTCTTGATCAAAAAATTTTTAAACGTTACATAACACTGCGTGTAAATATTTATGCTCAGAAATTATTTTGAGCATATATAACTTTACAGTATGCAAGTGAGATAGCTGCTTGAAGTTTTGTTAAGTAATTTTAGTGTTTTATTTTTATGTTGCTTTACAATTAAACTGTATCTTCTGTGAGAAATTGAAGGGCTTACTTTTAAATGCATTTAAGTCACATAATGTCAGTTTTGAGAAAATGAGGTTTAAAGTTTTCAAAAACCCTGGCAAATCAGAGTAATGATGAAAAACCCCTAAGTGCTGTTGTATTATATTATATACATGTATGTATCACTCCTTACTTCAACAATTTTTTAGTGTTTAATCATGACGTCATAAAAAAATTAAAGCTTGTTTTTCAAAATGGACTTAGGTACTTTTATTGTAAATTGTGACTTAAGCATTTTTTTAAAAAAACTGACAGTTCAGTTTTGATGAAAAACTCAATTTTAAATAATAATATTGGTGAAATATATTCAATTTTTTAACAAGTAAAATGCAAGAAAAGTATGTAGGATCTAGGAGGTATCAAAATTAAGACGTAGTGAGGTATTTCCAAACCAAGAAAGCCTTATGCTGCTACTTCAGCACTCTTTAAGATTGCTTTATTGCTAAATTACCATGTGATGGACATTTTAACATTCGATTTATTTCGAATTAACTTGAAAAACAGTGATTGCAATCATAATAGAAACAAACAAAATTTCAGAATAAATTTATTTAATAAGTTCGTCTGGAGGAAAAAATATTTATTATTCCAGGTGTAATAAAAAAAATTTTATTCGACTTCCTCTTCAAGATCGCTTTCCTGCTGCTCCTCAGATTGGGCTGATAGTGTGTTATAAAAAGTGACATTGTCAGAAATTGTGACATAGCCCAACAAAGTTTTGATGTCATCAAACTTGGCCTTATTTTGGTGTGATTCCTTGAATATGTGCCATAAAGTTAAATAAAATATTGCTTCTTCGATTTGCTTGTCTTTATGTAGCTATCGGCTTCCTACAGAGAGGGGTTTTAATTATTTGTTATAATTATAATTAAAATTTATAATTAAATAATTATAGTTCAAATTTGTTGCAGATTGCGATTCGCCCACCCTTGTGTTATATCAAGGGTAACTGTTAGCAACTACCCAGACATGTTTTCGAGGTGCCAAAATACTACTGTGCAATTGAAATTTTTTATTAGCTTTTTTAAGTTTATGTTTATAAGTTGAGATTGTCAATGTTAAAACACTGCATTGACAACTAAACAGTATAAGTGTTCATAGATAAAAAGCAAATATTATAAAATTAAAATCTTATAGTTTCATGATATTAGCACTTGTACAGTACTTTTTATTTGTCAATGCAGTATTGTAACATTGACAAACTCCCAAAAATTATACAAAAAATCTTTGTCTTTGTCTTTGTATGGCTGTACTGGCCTAGCAACTGCTTTCTCTTCTAACAGTCCAAACAACTTCTACAATTGTAGATAAACAGCATAAGACCCGTCACGAAATTGTCATGTTTTCCAAAAGTCGCTCAGATAGATTGAACTTATGTCCTTTTGCTTGCAAGTCAGTGTTATTACACTAAGCCAGCAGTTTCCAAACTGGGCACCATGAAAGCATGCAAAAGTTGTTGCATTTATTGCTTTTCTCATAAAAATTACAATATGAAAGTTGTTAGCAGCTTTTTACAATTTTACAGTGTGTGGTTAGCAGCACCTGTGTGGAACCGCTTGTTACCTCCTGCCCATACAT
This sequence comes from Diplosoma virens, assembly GCA_963680785.1. Lineage (NCBI taxonomy): Eukaryota > Metazoa > Chordata > Ascidiacea > Aplousobranchia > Didemnidae > Diplosoma > Diplosoma virens. Next base: position 89,883 of record CAVMFT010000300.1, read on the forward strand.
CTAAAAAAGTGCAAACGTTCTGCAATACCAATATAGCAAACTTTGGGTCTAAAGACTTTTGCCCTCCGAGTTCATCTGATTTAAAACCCCTGGATTATTTCTGGTGATGCACCATTGAGAGTAAAACCAATCACACTTCCTATGGCAATTTGGACTCACTGACGGCCGCAATCGCCAGGAAATGGAATGATTTTGCCAAAGAGAATATCAGGAGGGCCTGTGCCATTTCAGAGGCTGTATCAGGTCATGCATCATGGCAAACAATGGCAAATCAAGTGAAAATGTTCGAAATGCCTGCACCATGTGTTCATCTAAATTTCAAACCAAAATTCCTAAAAATACAAAAGTTATATTAAATTAGATTTTTTATTATCCGGCCAGACAATTTTGCTTCCCCACCCTGTACAATTATATATGGCTTGTAAATTGGCATGTTGATTTATGCAATAACAATTAAGACTTTTAACATGCAAAAAAATTATCTTTCCATTTCAAACACTGCTTTTAAATATCAGTGGAAAGTGTAATCATAAGCACACAGAAATTGTTTTTTTTTTAAATTAATTCAATTAAAAAATATCCTGAAAAACACATATTTTAGTATTGCTATTACCTACACACAAGCAAAATGTAATGATTTTAAGTAAGAAACTAAGCGACCTAATATGAGAAGCACTGGTTTGATTTCCACATAGTAGATTCTATTAATTCCTTGGGATGATAGTAAAGTAATAAAACAGCAGTAACTATTGTACTGCAATGGTAATAAAACATTTTTACTTTCCAATACATTTTTAATTCTACACAATTTAAGTTTTCAAAACAATTTTTCTATTCCATGTATGTTATACAACATTAAAAAATATGCTGTAAACAGGATAAAAATAGTATTTTGAAAACCAGTTGACATTTAAAAAAACATTCACTAATTAATAACTACAACTGCAAATAAAGATTGCAGTAAATATACTCGTAAGTTTTGTATTAAGCTGCATTTTCATAAGAGATTTTGCTATCTTGCGCATTCTATTTGAATAAGGTTTAAATAAGGATTACATGTAGTTTATTGTTTTGCTAAATTTGACTGGCTATACATTAATCTTTTTAAAATAATAACTTGATTTAAAAATTTGAATGGTTGTTACCACAATATCATGACTGTGAAAAAATCTGTCAACAAATCTACATCCAGCAAGCAGGCAAATGAACATGAAGCTGTTACAGATATTGTCAAATCCATTCTTGTTGACATTGACATACTACAGAAAACTATGATATCATTAAAATTTTTAGAAAAGTGTTCTTTGAATCAACTCTTTGATTGCCCAATGATTGTGAAAAATCTTAAGTCTGACGTAGAATTTCTGGAAATAATTGCCTCTAAAGTAAGTGAATCAATATTAAATAATGATTCCTTTAGGCAAATTGTTTGTAATTCACTGGTTTTTAAATTTAAAAACAAAAATTTACAACCAAAAATGGAAAACTGTAACTTAACAAGTCAAAAAGACAATTTGGATATAATATTAGATAATCAACAACAATACTCTAGAACAGGGCTGGCGAACCTATGGCACGCGGGCTGATTTTTACTGGCACGGCACTTTTATGATAAGTTTATCTGAAACTTCTTATCGCACATTAGTTCAACCATCATCTAGCAGAGTTACAAACTCAAGTTAGACTAAAATGATTTCTCAGAATAGATCAAAGCTCTTTTATTTATCATTTATTTGCTTTGTGACGTCACGGTTGTAAAACAAGAGAGTGTGTAATTTGATATCATTGTTCTCTTTTTAGTTAGTTTCTTTTTGAAACAGAAATTTACAACAATTGGTAAATTTTACTAACAGTGTTTGAAGAAACCAAGTACAGTAATTTACTTTTACACATGTAATATATATTTTTTTTCAGAAATAAATTAAATTTCAAGCTTTGCTAGATCATAAATTTGAATTTTTCTTTTTTTTAATTAATTATTCATTTTTTTACCTGAGATATGTCAAGAGAAAATAAAAAGCTAAAATTATCATCATCCAGCAGTAGAGGGTTTCAAAACTGCTGGACTGAAGAGTATGGCATGATTAGCAGTGATGATAAAGCAGTATGTATCTTGTGTTGTAATAAAGTTGTTTGTAGAACATCTTCAGTTAAACGTCATTTCGAAACGAACCATAAAGATTTTTATTTGAAAACGAAAGAAGAACAAAGAGAAATTATTTCTAAAGTTTGTAAGAAGAAAATGCAATCATCAAATCTAATGAAATTTATAGGTGGCTCTTCAAATGTTACTGCAGCGAGCTATATTGTGTCAAAAGAAATTGCCAAACACGTAAAACCATTCAGTGAAGGACAATTTATCAAACAAGCATGGCTTGAATGTGCATCAGTTTTATTTGAAAATTTTAAAGAAAAAGAAAAAATTATTCAGAAAATAAAAAAAATACCGTTATCTAGAAATACAGTAAAAGCTAGAATTTTGGATATGGCTGACAATGTTTCTCACCAGCAAAATAAAGACTTAAGTTCTTGTAATTTTTTATCTATCTGTCTTGATGAAAGTACTGACTTAACAGGTTCGGCACGTTTAGCAATTTTTGGCCGTTATTTGGTTAATAATACAATTAGAGAAGAGTTGATCAGCTTAGCGTCATTAGAAACAACAACAAGAGGGATAGACATATGCAACGCTGTTGTGAAACAACTGACTGAAAAAAAACTTGATCTTTCTAAAATAGTATCTGTATCAACAGATGGTGCTGGCAGTATGACCGGAAAAACCAATGGATTTATCAATTTATTTACTCAGCATGTTGGACATTCCATTTTGAGCTTTCACTGCATTATACACCAGCAAGTATTATGTGCAAAAACTGGTTTTAAATCACTGCAGAACATTATCGATGTAGTAACAAAACTAATTAACTTAATGGCTGCTCATCCATTAAGCAAACGAAAATTTAAAAAACTGCTTGGCGATATGGATTCTATGCATGTTGGTTTGCTGATGTACAATAATGTGCGATGGTTAAGTCGGGGGAAAGTTCTGGAACGATTTGTTGAATGCTTGGATGAAATTATAATTTTTTTAACTACCGAAAAAATTATTGAAAAGTTTAAAGAGTTGTTTGATAGCCAATGGATTTTAAAATTAATGTTTTTTACTGATTTGTGCTTACATGTAAACGAATTGAACACAGGCTTGCAAGGTCGTAATAAAACCATTATTATCATGTTTGATTTAATCAAAGCATTCGAAGCAAAACTACGAGTTTTCTATCGGGATGTTGATTCAAAAACTTTAAAGTATTTTAAAAACACAAAGAAATATTTTTTACAACTTGAATCTAATGACCATCTTGAACAAGGAATAAATCAACTATTAAGAATGTTTTGTGAAGTTATTCAAGATTTAATCAAGGAATTTGATTCTAGGTTTACACAATTCAGGCAATTCGCTGAAACAACGCAATTTATTTTGCATCCAGACTTAACATCACTAGAAACGCTAAATTTGGAAAGCTTGAAATGGCTAGATTTGGAAGATATAGAAATGCAATTACGGTAATTGATTTCCAATCTAGTTCTATATGGAAACAAAAGTTTATCGATCTGAGAAGAGACTTAGAATTAATAGAGAACGATAGAGCAGTTGGTTTATTAACATGCAATCCAGAAGAAAAAGTATTGAAAACATGGGATACCATTCCCAATACTTTCATTTGTCTAAAAAAATTAGCAATTGCTATTTTATCAATTTTTTCATCTACGTATTGTTGTGAGTCATTGTTTTCGCAAATGAACTTGATCAAAAACAATTTGAGAAGTAGCTTGATTGATGAGTCTTCATCTGCATGTGCATTGCTTAAAGTGACAGAGTATGAACCAGATATAAAACGCTTATCATCTAAATTACAGCAACAAAAATCTCATTAACATATTGTGATTTATGGTAATAAATATAATCAATAATTTGCATAGTTTACCTTTTTAATTAGTTTTTTTCAATGTTACTGGCACGGTATAAACTTGCTTTACGTCACTTATGATATTTTGGCACGTTTGTAAAAAAAGGTTCGCCACCCCTGCTCTAGAACAATAGAACATGGTTTCCAACCTTTTTTATATGGCGACACACTATTCAGCTATTTAAATTTTCGCAACACAACCATTATATTGGTCAAGAATAAAAAGGACTTCATTGAAAAAGCCATCTTAAACAGTACAAACAACAGTTACACAGGACTGATGGCATAAACATCAGACATCTCAAAAATCTAGGGCCACTTGCCATCAGATACCTTACAAATATGTACAACATTGTTCTCAACACTAACACAATAACCCATCTTTGGAAAGGTGTCACAATCATTCCCATTCTAAAACCAAACAAAGACCACAACATTGGCACAAACTACCAAACCATATTACTTTTATCACCCATTGCCAAAATACTAGAGAAAACTTTATTACCATACATAATACTCGTAGAAAAACAACAAAACATTCCAATTATTTCTCATCAACATGGATTCAAACATAAACACTCAACACACACTGCTTTGCACAACATCGGCCACCAAATCACAAAAGGTTTCAACAATCCAAGGGCCTCCACAACACACTGTAGCTGTAGCTTTAACACATTGACTGCCAAGCCCATTTTCAGAAAATGGTTCCCAGAGGCCATGGTGCAAAAATTTTTTTTTCTGATGTATTTTAACTAAAAATTACTTATATATATCGAAATTTCCTATGTTAGTGCATTTTAGGTATGAAATTTAACTTTTTCCGTGTCAGTCACTAATGTCTGACGCGGCCCCAGATTGAAACGTTTTTGCGCCAGGCCACGTCAGTCATTTTTGGTAGACAGTAATTGCTACACATTTTGCTGTTCTTGAAACCCCCAACTATCAATTTACCGAAAACGTAAAGGATTGCGGTGATTGTTGCTCTTTTACTGTATTTCAGATAGGCTAAATATAGAAATTTTCAAATATGACTAAACGAAAGTTAACTGCTGATGATATAGATATGCTTATGCAAGAATCTGATTTTGACTCTAGTGAATCAGACCATGATGATTCTTGTGATGATGCGAATTGGGATCCGGACCCTCTTTCTAGTGATGGCAGTGATTTTGACTCTGATGAATCAGAAACTGAAGCCGCTGCCATGGACATGGATGACAGCGTCACTGCAGCATCTGACACTAATGGCAGTAGCCTAGATCAATCAGCATCCGAAGATGATGATGACAGTAACGACAGCACAATATTGATCAGTGGCAACTGGACCGATTTTGTTGGAAGGCAGCAGCCCTTTACTTTCAGTGATCAATCTGGTTTGTTGAAAACCCTTGCGCCTAATTGCTCCCCAATGGATGTGTTTTCACTTCTAGTGGATGAAAATGTCATTCATCGTATTGTTGCAGAAACAAACCGGTACGCTGCACAAACAATAGCAAATAGGTCTCTCACCAAATTTGCCTGGTTGAATAAGTAGGTAGATACAGATAAAGTCAAAATAAAAAATTTTCTCGGCTTAATTTTTTGGATGGGGCTTGTTAGACTAAACTCTCTTGAAAAATACTGGTCAACGAATCCTCTCTTTCAGCAAACTGTTCCTCGCGCAACCATGTCTCGCAATCGCTTCCAGTTACTTTTGAGTATGCTACATTTTAGCGACAATGAAACTTCGGAAAGTGGTGATCGTTTAGCCAAAATACAACCATTGATAGATATGCTGCAAAAAAACTTTCAAAGTTTGTTTCGTCCAGAAGAAGATGTTGTTATAGATGAGACTTTAGTGCCATGGCGAGGACGCTTGACCTTCAGGCAATACATCCCAAACAAAACGCATCGCTATGGAGTCAAACTTTTCAAACTTTGCTCAATGGTTGGGTATACATGGGCTCTGAAGGTCTATTCTGGCGAATCCCAAACTGGAGAGCGTGAAATTGGGCTGGCTAAAAATGTTTGCATCGAGCTGATGAAAGACCTGATAGGTCAAGGTCGTACATTATATGTAGACAATTTTTATACTAGCTATGAGCTAGCAAACTACTGCCTGCAAAAACAGACCCATCTTGTTGGAACCCTTCGTGCAAACAAGAAACACATTCCGAAAGAAGTTCTGCAAGCAAAGCTAAAACGAGGTGAAATGGTTGCTAAAGAAGACCAACAAGGAGTGGTTATTTTGAAGTGGAGAGACACTCGTGACGTCCGTGTTTTGCCAACGAAGCATGCACCGGTTATGAAGCCAATCACACAACGCGCTCCACGTGCCGCTTCATCAGACGCAGTTGGACAAAGAAGACGACGCCAAAGAGCTACCGAAAAACCACTTGCTATCTTGGAATACAACAAAGGCAAAGGTGGAATCGATCTTTCGGACCAAATGGCGTCATACGCTACTACCTTAGGAAGGGGGTCAAATGGTACCGAAAGCTAGCAACCGAACTATTGCTGGGGATGTCGGTTGTAAATGCTTGGGTGGTCTATAAAGAAGTGACCAAAACAAAAATAAAAATTTCTAAGTTCAAGGAACTGCTCGTGGAGCAACTGTTATCAGATGCCGGTGTTGTCACACCTTCAATTTCAGGTTCTTCTGCGCCACATCACCATCTGGTTGAGCGTACAGGAGCCCTTGGAAAAAAAATTAGACGAGCATGTGCCTCCTGTTACGCAAAGGCGAAGCAAGAAGGTGGCCGTGATGGGGCAAGAAAGAACTCTTCAAAATCATACACATATTGTGATTTGTGCCCTGGACAACCACAGATGTGCCGAAAATGCTTCAATGAACTTCACAAATGAACAGACGTGATAAAAACATTTACGTTGTTGTCG
>CAVMFT010000302.1:0-26198 GCA_963680785.1 Diplosoma virens
GGATGACGACACCGCTGGTGTTGTTGTTTCCGAGACGTCCGTCACGGTCGATGAGGATGTGGCACGGCGACCTATACGGTTGTTCTGACGAGCCAGCCGTCGAGCAACGTGACGGTGACGCCGACGAGCTCGGCGACCGGCAACGCTACCGTATCCGGTGCGCCTGACCTTCACGCCGACGAACTGGGAGACGGCCCAGACGGTGACGGTGACCGGCGTCAATGATGATGTTGACGGTGCCGATCGTGCGGCCGACGATCAGCCATACGGTCGCCGGCGGCGGCTACGGCTCGGTCCAGGCGGCGGATGTCGCGGTGACCATCACGGATGACGACACCGCTGGTGTTGTTGTTTCCGAGACGTCCGTCACGGTCGATGAGGATGGTTGGCACGGCGACCTATACGGTTGTTCTGACCAGCCAGCCGTCGGGCGATGTGACGGTGACGCCGACGAGCTCGGCGACCGGCAACGCTACCGTCTCCGGTGCGCTGACCTTCACGCCGACGAACTGGGAGACGGCCCAGACGGTGACGGTGACCGGCGTCAATGATGATGTTGACGGTGCCGATCGTGCGGCGACGATCAGCCATACGGTCGCCGGCGGCGGCTACGGCTCGGTCAAGGCGGCGGATGTTTCCGTTACGGTCACGGATGACGACACCGCTGGTGTTGTTGTTTCCGAGACGTCCGTCACGGTCGATGAGGATGGTGGCACGGCGACCTATACGGTTGTTCTGACCAGCCAGCCGTCGAGCAACGTGACGGTGACGCCGACGAGCTCGGCGACCGGCAACGCTACCGTATCCGGTGCGCTGACCTTCACGCCGACGAACTGGGAGGACGGCCCAGACGGTGACGGTGACCGGCGTCAATGATGATGTTGACGGTGCCGATCGTGCGGCGACGATCAGCCATACGGTCGCCGGCGGCGGCTACGGCTCGGTCCAGGCGGCGGATGTCGCGGTGACCATCACGGATGACGACACCGCTGGTGTTGTTGTTTCCGAGACGTCCGTCACGGTCGATGAGGATGGTGGCACGGCGACCTATACGGTTGTTCTGACGAGCCAGCCATCGGGCGATGTGACGGTGACGCCGACGAGCTCGGCGACCGGCACGCTACCGTATCCGGTGCGCTGACCTTCACGCCGACGAACTGGGAGACGGCCCAGACGGTGACGGTGACCGGCGTCAATGATGATGTTGACGGTGCCGATCGTGCGGCGACGATCAGCCATACGGTCGCCGGCGGCGGCTACGGCTCGGTCCAGGCGGCGGATGTCGCGGTGACCATCACGGATGACGACACCGCTGGTGTTGTTGTTTCCGAGACGTCCGTCACGGTCGATGAGGATGGTGGCACGGCGACCTATACGGTTGTTCTGACGAGCCAGCCATCGGGCGATGTGACGGTGACGCCGACGAGCTCGGCGACCGGCAACGCTACCGTATCCGGTGCGCTGACCTTCACGCCGACGAACTGGGAGACGGCCCAGACGGTGACGGTGACCGGCGTCAATGATGATGTTGACGGTGCCGATCGTGCGGCGACGATCAGCCATACGGTCGCCGGCGGCGGCTACGGCTCGGTCAAGGCGGCGGAATGTCGCGGTGACCATCACGGATGACGACACCGCTGGTGTTGTTGTTTCCGAGACGTCCGTCACGGTCGATGAGGATGGTGGCACGGCGACCTATACGGTTGTTCTGACGAGCCAGCCATCGGGCGATGTGACGGTGACGCCGACGAGCTCGGCGACCGGCAACGCTACCGTCTCCGGTGCGCTGACCCTTCACGCGGACAACTGGGAGACGGCCCAGACGGTGACGGTGACCGGCGTCAATGATGATGTTGACGGTGCCGATCGTGCGGCGACGATCAGCCATACGGTCGCCGGCGGCGGCTACGGCTCGGTCAAGGCGGCGGATGTCGCGGTGACCATCACGGATGACGACACCGCTGGTGTTGTTGTTTCCGAGACGTCCGTCACGGTCGATGAGGATGGTGGCACGGCGACCTATACGGTTGTTCTGACGAGCCAGCCGTCGAGCAACGTGACGGTGACGCCGACGAGCTCGGCGACCGGCAACGCTACGTATCCGGTGCGCTGACCTTCACGCCGACGAACTGGGAGACGGCCCCAGACGGTGACGGTGACCGGCGTCAATGATGATGTTGACGGTGCCGATCGTGCGGCGACGATCAGCCATACGGTCGCCGGCGGCGGCTACGGCTCGGTCCAGGTGGCGGATGTCGCGGTGACCATCACGGATGACGACACCGCTGGTGTTGCTGTTTCCGAGACGTCCGTCACGGTCGATGAGGATGGTGGCACGGCGACCTATACGGTTGTTCTGACGAGCCAGCCATCGGGCGATGTGACGGTGACGCCGACGAGCTCGGCGACCGGCAACGCTACCGTATCCGGTGCGCTGACCTTCAACGCCGACGAACTGGGAGACGGCCCAGACGGTGACGGTGACCGGCGTCAATGATGATGTTGACGGTGCCGATCGTGCGGCGACGATCAGCATACGGTCGCCGGCGGCGGCTACGGCTCGGTCCAGGCGGCGGATGTCGCGGTTGACCATCACGGATGACGACACCGCTGGTGTTGTTGTTTCCGAGACGTCCGTCACGGTCGATGAGGATGGTGGCAACGGCGACCTATACGGTTGTTCTGACGAGCCAGCCGTCGAGGCAACGTGACGGTGACGCCGACGAGCTCGGCGACCGGCAACGCTACCGTATCCGGTGCGCTGACCTTCACGCCGACGAACTGGGAGACGGCCCAGACCGTGACGGTGACCGGCGTCAATGATGATGTTGACGGTGCCGATCGTGCGGCGACGATCAGCCATACGGTCGCCGGCGGCGGCTACGGCTCGGTCCAGGCGGCGGATGTTTCCGTTACGGTCACGGATGACGACACCGCTGGTGTTGCTGTTTCCGAGACGTCCGTCACGGTCGATGAGGATGGTGGCACGGCGACCTATACGGTTGTTCTGACGAGCCAGCCATCGGGCGATGTGACGGTGACGCCGACGAGCTCGGCGACCGGCAACGCTACCGTATCCGGTGCGCTGACCTTCACGCCGACGAACTGGGAGACGGCCCAGACGGTGACGGTGACCGGCGTCAATGATGATGTTGACGGTGCCGATCGTGCGGCGACGATCAGCCATACGGTCGCCGGCGGCGGCTACGGCTCGGTCCAGGCGGCGGGATGTCGCGGTGACCATCACGATGACGACACCGCTGGTGTTGTTGTTTCCGAGACGTCCGTCACGGTCGATGAGGATGGTGGCACGGCGACCTATACGGTTGTTCTGACGAGCCAGCCGTCGAGCAACGTGACGGTGACGCCGACGAGCTCGGCGACCGGCAACGCTACCGTATCCGGGTGCGCTGACCTTCACGCCGACGAACTGGGAGACGGCCCAGACGGTGACGGTGACCGGCGTCAATGATGATGTTGACGGTGCCGATCGTGCGGCGACGATCAGCCATACGGTCGCCGGCGGCGGCTACGGCTCGGTCCAGGCGGCGGATGTTTCCGTTACGGTCACGGATGACGACACCGCTGGTGTTGCTGTTTCCGAGACGTCCGTCACGGTCGATGAGGATGGTGGCACGGCGACCTATACGGTTGTTCTGACGAGCCCAGCCATCGGGCGATGTGACGGTGACGCCGACGAGCTCGGCGACCGGCAACGCTACCGTATCCGGTGCGCTGACCTTCACGCCGACGAACTGGGAGACGGCCCAGACGGTGACGGTGACCGGCGTCAATGATGATGTTGACGGTGCCGATCGTGCGGCGACGATCAGCCATACGGTCGCCGGCGGCGGCTACGGCTCGGTCCAGGCGGCGGATGTCGCGGTGACCATCACGGATGACGACACCGCTGGTGTTGTTGTTTCCGAGACGTCCGTCACGGTCGATGAGGATGGTGGCACGGCGACCTATACGGTTGTTCTGACGAGCCCAGCCGTCGAGCAACGTGACGGTGACGCCGACGAGCTCGGCGACCGGCAACGCTACCGTATCCGGTGCGCTGACCTTCACGCGGGACAACTGGGAGACGGCCCAGACGGTGACGGTGACCGGCGTCAATGATGATGTTGACGGGTGCCGATCGTGCGGCGACGATCAGCCATACGGTCGCCGGCGGCGGCTACGGCTCGGTCCAGGCGGCGGATGTCGCGGTGACCATCACGGATGACGACACCGCTGGTGTTGTTGTTTCCGAGACGTCCGGTCACGGTCGATGAGGATGGTGGCACGGCGACCTATACGGTTGTTCTGACGAGCCAGCCATCGAGCGATGTGACGGTGACGCCGACGAGCTCGGCGACCGGCAACGCTACCGTATCCGGTGCGCTGACCTTCACGCCGACGAACTGGGAGACGGCCCAGACGGTGACCGGTGACCGGCGTCAATGATGATGTTGACGGTTGCCGATCGTGCGGCGACGATCAGCCATACGGTCGCCGGCGGCGGCTACGGCTCGGTCCAGGCGGCGGATGTCGCGGTGACCATCACGGATGACGACACCGCTGGTGTTGTTGTTTCCGAGACGTCCGTCACGGTCGATGAGGATGGTGGCACGGCGACCTATACGGTTGTTCTGACGAGCCAGCCGTCGAGCAACGTGACGGTGACGCCGACGAGCTCGGCGACCGGCAACGCTACCGTATCCGGTGCGCTGACCTTCACGCCGACGAACTGGGAGACGGCCCAGACGGTGACGGGTGACCGGCGTCAATGATGATGTTGACGGTTGCCGATCGTGCGGCGACGATCAGCCATACGGTCGCCGGCGGCGGCTACGGCTCGGTCAAGGCGGCGGATGTTTCCGTTACGGTCACGGATGACGACACCGCTGGTGTTGTTGTTTCCGAGACGTCCGTCACGGTCGATGAGGATGGTGGCACGGCGACCTATACGGTTGTTCTGACGAGCCAGCCGTCGAGCAACGTGACGGTGACGCCGACGAGCTCGGCGACCGGCAACGCTACCGTATCCGGTGCGCTGACCTTCACGCCGACGAACTGGGAGACGGCCCAGACGGTGACGGTGACCGGTGTCGATGACGATATAGACGGTGCCGATCGCTCTGCGACGATCAGTCATACGGTCGCCGGCGGCGGCTACGGCTCGGTCCAGGCGGCGGATGTCGCGGTGACCATCACGGATGACGACACCGCTGGTGTTGCTGTTTCCGAGACGTCCGTCACGGTCGATGAGGATGGTGGCACGGCGACCTATACGTTGTTCTGACGAGCCAGCCATCGGGCGATGTGACGGTGACGCCGACGAGCTCGGCGACCGGCAACGCTACCGTCTCCGGTGCGCTGACCTTCACGCCGACGAACTGGGAGACGGCCCAGACGGTGACGGTGACCGGCGTCAATGATGATGTTGACGGTGCCGATCGTGCGGCGACGATCAGCCATACGGTCGCCGGCGGCGGCTACGGCTCGGTCCAGGCGGCGGATGTCGCGGTGACCATCACGGATGACGACACCGCTGGTGTTGTTGTTTCCGAGACGTCCGTCACGGTCGATGAGGATGGTGGCACGGCGACCTATACGGTTGTTCTGACGAGCCAGCCGTCGAGCAACGTGACGGTGACGCCGACGAGCTCGGCGACCGGCAACGCTACCGTATCCGGTGCGCTGACCTTCACGCCGACGAACTGGGAGACGGCCCAGACGGTGACGGTGACCGGCGTCAATGATGATGTTGACGGTGCCGATCGTGCGGCGACGATCAGCCATACGGTCGCCGGCGGCGGCTACGGCTCGGTCCAGGCGGCGGATGTCGCGGTGACCATCACGGATGACGACACCGCTGGTGTTGTTGTTTCCGAGACGTCCGTCACGGTCGATGAGGATGGTGGCAACGGCGACCTATACGGTTGTTCTGACGAGCCAGCCGTCGAGCAACGTGACGGTGGACGCCGACGAGCTCGGCGACCGGCAACGCTACCGTATCCGGTGCGCTGACCTTCACGCCGACGAACTGGGAGACGGCCCAGACGGTGACGGTGACCGGCGTCAATGATGATGTTGACGGTGCCGATCGTGCGGCGACGATCAGCCATACGGTCGCCGGCGGCGGCTACGGCTCGGTCCAGGCGGCGGATGTCGCGGTGACCATCACGGATGACGACACCGCTGGTGTTGTTGTTTCCGAGACGTCCGTCACGGTCGATGAGGATGGTGGCACGGCGACCTATACGGTTGTTCTGACGAGCCAGCCATCGGGCGATGTGACGGTGACGCCGACGAGCTCGGCGACCGGCAACGCTACCGTCTCCGGTGCGCTGACCTTCACGCGGGACAACTGGGAGACGGCCCAGACGGTGACGGTGACCGGCGTCAATGATGATGTTGACGGTGCCGATCGTGCGGCGACGATCAGCCATACGGTCGCCGGCGGCGGCTACGGCTCGGTCAAGGCGGCGGATGTCGCGGTGACCATCACGGATGACGACACGCTGGTGTTGTTGTTTCCGAGACGTCCGTCACGGTCGATGAGGATGGTGGCACGGCGACCTATACGGTTGTTCTGACGAGCCAGCCGTCGAGCAACGTGACGGTGACGCCGACGAGCTCGGCGACCGGCAACGCTACCGTATCCGGTGCGCTGACCTTCACGCCGACGAACTGGGAGACGGCCCAGACGGTGACGGTGACCGGCGTCAATGATGATGTTGACGGTGCCGATCGTGCGGCGACGATCAGCCATACGGTCGCCGGCGGCGGCTACGGCTCGGTCCAGGCGGCGGATGTCGCGGTGACCATCACGGATGACGACACCGCTGGTGTTGCTGTTCCGAGACGTCCGTCACGGTCGATGAGGATGGTGGCACGGGCGACCTATACGGTTGTTCTGACGAGCCAGCCATCGGGCGATGTGACGGTGACGCCGACCGAGCTCGGCGACCGGCAACGCTACCGTATCCGGTGCGCTGACCTTCACGCCGACGAACTGGGAGGACGGCCCAGACGGTGACGGTGACCGGCGTCAATGATGATGTTGACGGTGCCGATCGTGCGGCGACGATCAGCCATACGGTCGCCGGCGGCGGCTACGGCTCGGTCCAGGCGGCGGATGTCGCGGTGACCATCACGGATGACGACACCGCTGGTGTTGTTGTTTCCGAGACGTCCGTCACGGTCGATGAGGATGGTGGCACGGCGACCTATACGGTTGTTCTGACGAGCCAGCCGTCGAGCAACGTGACGGTGACGCCGACGAGCTCGGCGACCGGCAACGCTACCGTATCCGGTGCGCTGACCTTCACGCCGACGAACTGGGAGACGGCCCAGACGGTGACGGTGACCGGCGTCAATGATGATGTTGACGGTGCCGATCGTGCGGCGACGATCAGCCATACGGTCGCCGGCGGCGGCTACGGCTCGGTCAAGGCGGCGGATGTCGCGGTGACCATCACGGATGACGACACCGCTGGTGTTGTTGTTTCCGAGACGTCCGTCACGGTCGATGAGGATGGTGGCACGGCGACCTATACGGTTGTTCTGACGAGCCAGCCGTCGAGCAACGTGACGGTGACGCCGACGAGCTCGGCGACCGGCAACGCTACCGTATCCGGTGCGCTGACCTTCACGCCGACGAACTGGGAGACGGCCCAGACCGTGACGGTGACCGGTGTCGATGATGATGTTGACAATGCAGGCGACCAGCGCCGCGCCACCGTTACTCATCACGTGTCTGGAAGCGGTTATGAAACGGTTGAGGCAGACGATGTTGCCGTGACGGTGGTTGACGATGACGATGCAATGCCAAGGGTGGTGGAACTGGCGGTCTCCCCGACAAGGATCAGTGAAGGCTCCGGGCCCACACAGGTGACCGTTACCGCAACGCTGCCGAATGCTGCCACCTTTGCCGCGGCCACGGAACTCACTGTCACGGTGGGCGGTGGCGACAGCACGGCGACCGCGGGCGTCGATTTTGAGGACTTGGTTCCGTTGCCACTGACCTTCCAGGCCAGGGCCCGCAGCGCCAGCTTCGTTTTCGTACTGAAACCGCTTGATGACCGTCTCGATGAGAAGGAGGAAACCATCCGCATCAGTGCCCGCCGCAGCGATGATGGGCCTCCCCTTTCGGTGACTTCGAGGGTCATCTCACTTGTAGACGACGATGATGCGGCCGCGCAGATTATCGCTCCCGCCCTGACCCGGTTCGGACGCACGGTGGGGGAACAGGTAGTGGATGCTATCACGGCACGTATGAAACCGGACCTTGCACTCGGCTTCGCCGGACGGATTGCCGGACAGGATATCCAGTCCTGTGATCCTGCGCCGCGGGAAAGGACCCGGGAGATTGAGCCGCTTGATGGCGCTGACACTCCTGGTCGTGATTCAGGTGAGCGGCCGTGCACAGAGGCAGATACCCGCGCGCGCGATGCGCTGCAGGCTCGGTTGCAGGGACCTCAAGGGGCCTTTGGCCTGCCGGGCGCGGCAGGCTTGCCGGGGAGTTTGCAAGACGCCGGGGACCTGCTTGCCGGGACGTCGTTCTCTTACCTGTCGCAGACCGACAGTGGTGCCCGGATCGGCTTCTGGGGCAAAGGTGTCCTGTCCCGGTATGAGGGCACGCAGGGCAAGGTTGATCTGACGGGCGATGTCGCGGGTGTCATGGTGGGCGCGGACTGGCGCAACGACAGCAGTTTGATCGGTCTGATGGTGTCCCGCAGCCATGGCGATATCGGATACCGCTACAACACTGACCCGGCTGGCAGTGGCCGGGTCAAGGCGGAACTGACGGCGTTCGTGCCTTACGCGATGTATGAGTTCACGGAGCGGCTCCAGGGCTGGGTTGCCCCCGGTTACGGTCTGGGTCATATGGTGCTGAAGCCGGAGGACGGACCTGATCAGCGGGCACCGATCGACTGGTATATGGTGGCAGCGGGCCTGAAGGCCGCGCTGGTCGTACCGTCAGCAGACAGGGGCCTTGGCCTCGACCTGACCGCGGATTTTCTTCATACCCGAACAGCCTCTGATGCCTTGGCCGCAACCGAAACGCTGCCGGCCGTTTCGGCAACCTCCGGTATGACTCAGCGGTTCCGTCTCGGCTTTGAAGCGCGCTGGGAACAGGCACTGCCTTATGGTGGCTTCACCCCGTATCTGGATGTGGCGCTGCGCCATGATGGCGGCGATGCGGAAACCGGCTGGGGTGTTGAGACCGGAGGCGGTTTCGTGGTGTCCGATCCCGTGCTCGGGCTGGACCTTGAAGTGTCCGGTCGCACCCTTGCGCTGCATGAAGACGGGCGGTTCGGGAACTGGGGTCTGGGTGTTGCCCTGACATGGGACCCATCGCCAGACACGAAGCGGGGCTGGTCAGCGCGGTTGGGCCATGATTTCGGGGACACGTCCACCGGAGGGCGGCAGGCCCTGTTCGAGCCATCGGTTTTCCCGACCTTGCAGGACACACAGGCCGGTCAGCATACCTGGTCATTCGAGGCGGCCTACGGCCTGCCGCCATGGCAGGGTCTTGTCGGCAGCCCGCATGCGGTGCTGTCCGGCAGCGACGCGGTTGAGCGGGCCCGTCTTGGCTATCGCATTGAGCCCGACCAGTCCGACGCGCCTGATCTGGATCTTGAAGTCTGGGGACAATCGGACTTTGAGGACCACGAGAACAGTGCCGGCCTGCGATTCCAAATACGCTGGTGAGAGAACGGCGGATGTGTGATGCCACTTGCGGGTAAACTCCCGGCAGGCGGATGCGGACCGCACGAACAGGCGCAAATGAAAAACAGAGCTCAAAACGCGCCTGCACGGCCCTTGCAAGGGCGTAGAATAGCAAGGCCAGAATGGCATTGAAAGGACCATGCTTCAAAGCCTAATGACATGACATTCATTGCACGGTGATGAGCTACTGCTACCAGATGCCAATTTACAGCGTAGCGTAATTTCGTATCGGTCTTATTGGTCACCTTGCGGGCATTGGCCGTCGTGAGCGGAACTGACGATCCGGGCGAAAGGCAGCAAGCAGGCAAACTCGCCACCCACCTGTTCGAGCAGCGCGCTTTGTCGCTGCGCATAAAACGGATCGTCGAAGGCGCCCTAACGGACGGATCGGTCCTGACTGCCGCAGGCAACCTGCTAGGTCATGTGCGCGGTTGAACATCGCAGATGACCACCTGCAATGCTCCTGCAAGGACATTTTACATGTTCTTCAGGACGGGATTTGCCAACAAGAAGCCGGCCGCGGTCAGACCGTGTTCAAACCAAACGTCATTCGGGTTCTTCCGGCTTCTTTCGGATTCACTATCCGCCCCGCCGAAACGACACTCCGTCCCGCTTCATCCCGTATAATCCCTGCTTCTTCCCACAGAATCCGTGCAAAAGTTCGTGCTCCGTTGTGCCAAAGATCGCGCCTCACGACAGGCGGAAATCCAAATGAACCTGTTGCGTACCATTGTCTGGCTGTTCGCGGCCCTGTGGTTGTCCATTGCCACTGCCGCGGAACCAGACGAGGAAAAGGAGGGGGGTATACTCGGCACCGGCATTGTCGGAACGATCTCCGGGCTGGGAAGCATTGTCGTCAATGGACAGACCATCGAGTTCGATCCGGGACTTGCGATCCGCGACGGTGTGACGGCGGCCACGGCGGATGCGCTGGCTCTCGGCCATACCGTCGCGGTCGTCGCGCAGAAGGCAGACGGCGCTTGGCGCGCCGTTTCCATCCGCCAGGTCCTGCCGCTGGTAGGCCCCGTTACCATTGATGCCGATGGGCAGCCGCGCGTGCTCGGCACGCAAATCGTTCTGCATTCGGGTGAGGAGTCGCTAATGAGCGGCGATTGGGTGGCTGTCAGCGGGCTTTGGCAGGACCGGCAAGTAGTCGCCTCGCGACTGGAAAAAACTGGCTTCCGGCCAAACCGCGCGCATCGAGGGCAGTATTCTCGATCAGGCTGCTGATAGGCCCCTCGTCGTCGGCGACACTCGCATAGCCGGGATCGTCCCGCGGCATGCCGAAATCGGCGACGTCGTACGCGCCTTTGGTGCTGTCAGCCAGGGCGGTCTCGAAGCCACCCGCCTGGAAACCGGTCTATTCCTCGAGACGCCTTCGATCGTCCTGGTCGAGGGCTACCTGTCGCCGCCCGGCCCCGCCGGCGTGTACACGCTACTCGGCTCGAACCTGATCGCCTTCACCCAGAACCCGACCATGATCGACACCCGGATCAGACAATTCGGCTGCGGCCACTCCGGCGAGCTCGACGCAACGTTGCCAGCCGATGCGACTACGCCGGGTGCAAACATTGTCGAAATCCTGGATTGCGAGGAAAGGCCGTGAGAAGTGAATGAAGAATTCAGGAACCCAGCGGGGTGTTCTCGAGATGATCCCGACGGCACTGCCAAGTTGTTTCCGGCGACTTAAGAGACGGGTGTTTCCGGTGCCTTATGAAGCCATTTCGAGTGCATAGGCTTGCCAACGGTCGAAAGCATCGGATCTGGTGTGGCGATATGATTTTGTAGTCAGGCGGTAGCGGCGGGGTCGGAAGAAGTGTTGACTTGGTCATGGGCAGCGAGAAATCTCTGGGCCTGCCTTTGGGACTTGAACCAGCCCATGGAGTTTTTCGCGTTTGCGGGTCGGTCGGTGCGGTCCCTCCATGCGGTTGTTGAGACCCTTGTGCGCCCGGCGATCCGGTTCCGGCGCGAGATCGCGGATCGGTTTGATATAGCATGCGCAACTTATCTTTGACGACCACGCGTGGGGTGCCGAAACGGGTCACAAGGCGCTTCAGGAAACGCCTTGCCGCCTTGGCGTTTCGCCGCGGCTGGACGAGGATATCCAGAACATCTCCAGTCGCGTCAATCGTCCGCCAGAGCCAGTATTTCACGCCGCCGATCGGCACGACAACTTCATAGAGGTGCCATTTGTCCGTTGCTACCGGACGGTCACGTTTGATACAATCGGCAGAGTGACGGCCAAAGCGGTTCACCCACGATCTGACGGTCTCCCGGCTGACGATCACGCCGCGTTCCGAAAGCAGATCCTCCACATCCGCCGTACTCAGAGCAAACCGATGGTATGCCCAAACCGCGTAAGCGATAATCTCCCGGGGAAATCGGAAACCCTTCAGGCGCGGAATGTCGGATGTCATCTTCATGCCAGCCATCTAACCGAAAATGAATGCACCAATAACTTGGCAACGCCGGCACCGGAAACACTCGTCTCTTAAGTCGCCGGAAACAACTTGGCAATCCCGTTCCGACAGGCTGACCCACCGCTGTTGCAGTTTGGCGTGGGGCGACGGCATGGACTGAACGGTCCTGAAGGGAGCATGTCGTCATGGTCCGGAACGGGCAGCGCTGTTGTTATTGTGCGGTCTTTGCGTGTTGGTGTTTCTCGGCCGCGCTCCGGGCGCATTTGTCGGCGCCGGCTTCGCGTTTCTTGCCTTCGTTGCGACGCTTGGCTCGGCCGTCATTCAGTTCGTAATACTGGCACTGCTGTGCTGTGTCGGCATCGGCATCACCCTCAACGTCGGCGCGACGCCTACTTTTGTGATGGATGAGCTTTCGCAGTTGTGGCGCGGGCAGGACAGGATGGCCCTGTTCCTGTCGCTCTGGCCGGACGGTCGGTTTCGGCTCGGTTTCGGCCTTCTGGGCGCTGGCATATGCGCTTTGGCGTTGGCCGCCTTTTGCGACGGGACAAAAGTGATCGCTTCTGAAGCGGCCCAGAGGGCTGATCCTGATAGAGTGTGAAATGGCGCGCGCTTACGAGCGTTTTATGGTTTCCCGGTAACAGACGGCGCACCGGGTGTGCCAGTATCTTTCATGGTCGCACTCGTCCCTTCGTGGCCTCCAAGTATGGCGTTAAAATGCTTATGGCGTTTATTGTCGAACACCCGCCACAGCATCTACCGGGACCAGACCAGCACGAACGTTGTTGCACAATTCCGAATTCTGCCCAAAGTCTGCCCAACCCGGACGCTTGGCATCATGAAATGCGCTCGAACGCAGGACGTCCGAGGACGGTAATCGTGTTGAGAACGGTGATGCCGAATTTCGACTTCGGCTCTCTGATTTTCAATGGTTTGCGCCTTCAGCCTGGGCCCTATGACCTTTTTCCAGCGGCCCATCAGGGTTTCCACTTGCGCCCTTTGGTTGTATCCGGTGCTCTTTTGCCAGGCCATCCGGCCGTGGGCTTGTATGGCAAGCACATCCAGATCGCGCGCGGTGGGAGCGGTCTCGGCCTCAGGGCCGGGGACAGCTGTTTTCGGAGGGGGAATGATAATCTCCATACCCTCGAAACGGCGCGCCAACTGTTGCCGGCTTGCTTCACCGTCATAGGCCCCATCGGCAAGAAACCGCTCAACCGGGCTGGCAATCTGATCCAGCAGATCCGGCAAGGCTGTCGGGTCGCCGATTTCGTCCGATGTCAGCTCGCCGCACAGGATCTCACCGGTTTCAAGGTCCATCCCAAGGTGCAGTTTGCGCCAGGATCGGCGTTTGAGTTTGCTGCCATGTTTGGTCTCTTGCCATTCTCCGGCCCCGAAGACCGTCAGGCCGGTGCTATCCACCACCAGATGAACCGGTTCATCGCTTGGCGTCTTCGGTCTCGGCCGTTTGCGACGCGACAAATTGCCGGAGCGTCGCGACAGGGTGGAAAAGTCAGGCACGGCAAGATCAAGTTTCAGCAAGCGAAAGAGCAGAGCGCAAGATCCCCTGAGTTTGCCGCACGGCCAAGCCAAACACCACATGCAGTTGCAGGCAGGTGTCAATGGGCAAAATCGGAAAATATGGCAGGTCGGCCTCGCTTGCCGGCCACCCGCGCATGCCATTGGCGGGCCACACCCTCATGGTGACATCACCGCGTCGACGAAGGCTTTCGTTGTAATCGTGCCAGTTGGTGACGCGGTATCGGGATTTCGCGATCTTGTCCCGGAGCGACGCATTGAACTTGAAAGGCATTCCGGAAACAGGCTGGAACAAAAAGACCAATCTTTAAACTCAGGACAGGGAATTATGCAACAACGCCCTGCTCAACCGCCTCGACACGGCAAGGCAAGAGGAGCGCGAGACGTTGCAGTTGGCGATGGTCAACCGGCTTGTCCTGCTCGATCGTCACCGGCGGTCCGCAACGTGGCCATCAGTCACGCGACCCGTCATCGAAAACCCCCATCATCTGAAAGTACCGAGGTAGCCGCGTCATGAAGGATTTCGAGATCAAGACGATGCTGGACGAGGGCCAGCACAAGCCGATGATGCAGGTGATCGAGGCCTCGGGAATGACGCAGGCGGGTTTTGTTCGGCATCTGATCCTCTGTGAGATTGCGCGGTCGCAGGATTACGTTGCGCAGATCGCGGCGATCACCGAAAGGGCCAAAACCGGCCTGAAACCGCCCCGTTTTCACGCGCGGCGACGGGGAGGTGGCGTGATGAAGAGCATCCGTGGTGATCAATGGGGCGGGGCGATCAAAAGGATGGTTGTCTCTTCAGTTTGTCGTTTGGTTGGCCGCGACCGGGATAAGGTTGCTGATGCGGCTTTCGACTGCCGCCAGCGCCTTGGTGATCTGCTCCAGCTGGCGTTCAAGTTCCCTCGTACCTTGCACAACCACGCATCCGGTTTCCGGCGTCAACGATTCCCTCATTCGCATGTAGAGCGTTGCCGAGTCCCTGATTTCGGTGATTCTTTTAGCGATGGATTGGAGGCCGCGCAGATCGATGGCGCCGGTCTTCCTTTCGGCGTCAAGCACCATCTCGCAGATCTGCGTGCCCTGGCGGCAGGCCTTCTTCGCTCCCGCCTCACACCATTCACCCAAAAGTCGCAGATCGTTGCTCGAACAAATGGAGGTGATCGCCTGTATGGCGGCATTTGGGGGCAAATTTGTCATAACGTGGCTCTCCATTTGAAAGACGTACCATCTCTGAAATCGCGATTTATCTGAAGCAGTTTCAGGTTTGCAGTTGCAATACGACAAAAGTCTAATACTCGCCGGCCCCTCTCGGGCGCTCGCCATGCTGTTGGGCGTCTTCAGGACGGCGATCGGCAGCCATGGAAGGGATTTTCCATGACCATCAGCCGTTCGATCCCGGACGCGCGGCAAGAGCTTCTTGCTGCCTATCAGGCAGGCGAGCCGACGGCGAAGTGGGCTGACCGGCTCGTCGCCAATTCAGGTCGGTCGTTTGCCTGGGTCATCGAGGATCTCATCCTGGACTCGCTTTCTGCCGGCAACGGTCCGGACGAGTTGGTGCGCAACATCATAGAATCCTCGCGCGACTGGCGCGATCCGCCGGCCAGGCGACGCAGTCGTTTCACCGCCGTCGGGTCCACCCGACGTTCTCCATCACCATCACGGAGGTTTCCATGAAATCCGCCATCCAGTTGATCCGCGAGGTTGATCGCGGCCAGTTGCTCAATGACTTCGAGGCTGCGCTCGATGACATTGTCGAGGCGATCGAGGGCCATGGCGGCAAGGGGTCGATCACGATCAAGCTGAGCCTGTCGCGCAAGTCCGACGCCTATGAGGTCAAGGGCGATCTCAAATTCGACGTGCCGCAGCCGCCGCGCCTTAGCGCGATCTTCTTCTTCGATTCCGGGGCGGGCGAACTGACGCGCAAGGACCCGCGCCAGCCGGACCTGCCGGCGATCGTCGAGGCCGACTTCAACAACAGCAGAAAGGACAACGGACATGAATGATATCGACGCGAAGGAGGATCGCGAAAACCTCGTCCAGTCGGAATTGGCCGCCGGAGCGAGGCTTGCCGATCCGAAGCCGCAGAGTTTGCCGGGCGGAGGCATCGGCTACATCATCCCGGAAGGGTGTCGCCTCCATGAAATCGAGCCTGTGAATGCTGAGTTGCCGGACCATGTGCAGGCGTCGCCGAAGTTCGAGGATACGGCGAGCTTCATCGAGTACGTCAACCGCTTCAAGGGCAAGGATACGGCGATCTTCGCCAGCCTGGAGAAGAGCACCATGCAGGCGGTGATCGACTACCACGCCGCCAGCGGCGGCAAGGTGTCCAGGCCCGACCGGTGCCGGCACACGGCAGCCCACGACTTTCCGTTCTCGGTGCCGTGGCAGCGTTGGCGCGAGATCGACGGCCAGTTGATGACGCAGTCTGAGCTCGGCCTGTTCCTGGAAGAGATGCTCTACACGATCGCCGCACCTGCCGGGGCTGGTCTTTTGGAACTTGCCTCGGAACTGCGCATCGACCGGCAGGTGAAGTTCAAGTCGGGGACGCGGCTGCAAAGCGGCGCCAACAGCCTGGCTTACGAGGAAGAGGACGAGACCAGCGGGCGCGCAGCGGCAAGATGGAGGTGCCGGACGCCCGTCACGATCGCCTGTCCGGTGTTCATGGGCGGCGACCGGCGGACCTTCGAGGCCAAGCTTCGCTACCGGCTGAACCGGGGCGACATCAAGTTTGCGATTGCCGTCATCAACCGGCTTGAGGGCGAGCAGGCGGCCTTTGCGGAAGCTGTCGAGGGCGTCGGCAGCGCCACTGGCTGCCCGGTGTTCCTGGGGCACCGGTAGCGGGAATTGCCCGCCGGCAAAACCTGACCGCGCCAGCCGGGTGCGTGGAACAAGCCTCGGATCGTGATGGCGGACATCGCGGTGGGGCGGGCAGCACTTACGGGAGTGTCATTGGACCACCGTCAATCCGAGGAAGCCCGGTAAACAATGGAGGGGCAAGACAATTGAAGGAAACGCAGATGCAGGAGCCGAAACTGATGGCCGGAAAAGCGAAGTTTCTGATTGCCTGGACAGTGCTGTTTGTCTCGATCGGCTTCATCGGGTGGGTGGCATTGCTGGCGCGATGACGCGACGCTCTTTCACGGTCGACCTACCGATGCCGCCGTCAGTGTGGCGGCTTTATCGCGGCACCGGAAAACGTCGCCACCGTTCACCTGAATACAGGAAGTGGATCGGCGATGCCGGCTGGACGCTCATTGAGGGGCGCAATCGCCAGTGCGGCAGGGCGTGTCTGGACGGCAAGGTTGAAGTTGATATCCACGCCTGTCGCAATGAAGGCAAGCGCAGCGCCGCCGTGCCACAGGCAAGCACCGCGACGCCGTGCCCAGAAGGGCGACAAAGTCGCCCCGGAACGGCGGGAAAACCCGCCGGAGGCGGCAGGAAGCGCGATCTGGACAACATCCTGAAGGCGCTTCTGGACCTTCTGACATCGACGCGGACGATCGGGGATGACAGCCAGGTCGTGGCGATCGATGCGCGCTGGGTGGATGATGGCCCGGCCTGCCGGATGACGGTGAGGGCTGTCGGTCCCGGAGGCTGCCGGTCATGAGTGAGCGCATGTCCCATTCCGAGATGGCTGAGATCATGTCCGGGCTGGTCGCCGGTAAGGGTCAGTGGCTTGACAAACACGCCGACAAGTACCGGCGCCGTCCCGACTGGAACATCGAGTTGATCCGACGCGAGAAGCGCGCGCTCGAGCAGGCGCGGGACGACTACCGGCGGGCGGCGGACAGAGGCAGGTCATGATCAAACGCGAACTCGCACCGGATGCGCCGGCGCTTTGGCACGAATATTCGAAGCTTTTCCCCATGATCGAAGGTCAGGCCCGGCTGGACCTTCAACGGGACATTCGCGACAACGGTTTGCGCGAGCCCATCGTGTTTCTCGACGGCTATGTCCTGAACGGTCGCAACCGCTACACCTGCGCGCGAGAGTTGAGCATGGTGTATCCGCGCCGCGAATTCGGCAGCGATCCGACTGACGGCGACGATCCGCTTGCTTTCGTGCTCTCGAAAGAACCTGCACAGGCGGCAGTTGACGCCAAGCCAGCTTGCCAGTGTGGCGGCGAAGGTGGCGAATATGCGCCAAGGTGCGCGCACGGACTTGGAACCTCGGGCAAGTTTGCCCGAAGTCTCCAATGTCGAAGCCGCTGAAATGTTCAACGTCTCCGAGCGAAGCGTGAAGACGGCGAAGGAAGTTCAGGCCAAGGGTGTGCCGGAATTGGCCGAAGCCGTTGAACGCGGCGACGTGTCCGTATCGGCTGCGGCGGAAGTGGCGCGACTTCCCGAAGACGAACAGGCCGGTTTGGTGGATGCCGGTCCGGACGCGATCAAGGCGAGGGCTGCCGAACTGCGCAATGCGCCGAAAGAAGAACCCGCGGAAGAAGCCCTCGAAGCGGCCCCCGATGACGACGCCTTTCTTGCCGCGCTCGATGAGTCTGAACAGGAAACGGACGTCGACAAAACGGACTTGAGCGCGGACACGCAGGCGGACATTCCGAGTGCCGAAATCGACAATGCGGAAGAACCGGATGAAGAGCTAATGTCCGAGGCGGAAAGGAAAGCGCGCGAGGGCCTGTCGGTACTCACCCGCACCGGACTGGAAGACGAGATCGTCGGACTTCGTATCGAAAACGCCGAACTTCGTGCCGAAAAACGCCTGTAAGAGGCGAAAAAGGCCCAACTCCAGGAAAAGATCGACGATCTGGAAGAGCGCGTCGCACTGCTTTGCGACGACGATCAGGCGGCCACGATCAACCGCCTGATGAAGGAAATCGTGCTGCGCGACTACCAGGCGCAGGCCATAAGTGCGTTGCGGCAGAACATCGCGCGCGGCAAGAGGCGGCTGATCCTGTGCGCGACGACCGGAGCGGGAAAAACGATTTGCGCAGCTCACATGATGCGCAAGGCGGATGCGAAGGGCTCCTACGCGCTGTTCGTCGTCGATCGCGTTGCGCTGATCAACCAGACCAGCGCCGTGTTTGACGAGTATGGCCTGCCGCATGGCGTTATCCAGGGCAGCAATCCGCGCTAGGCGCCGTTCAAGAACTTGCAGGTCTGTTCGGCCCAGACGCTGGCGAATCGTGCACTGCCCGCGATCCCTCGCTTTTCGTGATCGATGAATGTCACGCTCGGTTCAAGGCCACGAACGATCTGATGGACGCTTGGCCCGACGCCGTCAAAATCGGCCTGACGGCGACGCCGTTCACGAAGGGCCTGTCGGATCAGTGGGACGATCTGGTCAACGTGATTCCGAGCCGGCAACTGATCGAGCAGGGCTATCTGGTCGAGCCGACGATCTATGTTGCGCAAGCACCAGACGACGACAAGCTGGCGATCGGCGGCAAGGGCGAATATACGGATGCGTCGGCGACCTCGGCCGGGATCGAGATCATCGGCGACGTGGTGCAGGAGTGGGTGAAGCAGACGCGGGAGCATTTCGGCGGGCCGGTCCATTGGGGTTGAAGCGGTGCCCGACACTATCGATGAAAAATGCCACTTGACCGTTGGGCCTTCGTTTGGCAAGAAACGGTTATTGGAGCCCCCGTGCCAGTCCGAAGTGCACCGGTGAAAACAGCAGCGTAGTTGTTATTCCGCATTGCCAGCGGGCCAGGTGATGGCGAGAATCTTGTTGAAGGAGATTCGCCTATGCCTCGCGGCTACCACCACCTGACCCAGGAAGAACGTTGCCAGATTTACGGACTGAAGAAAAGCGGCCTCTCGCAGCGCGCCATTGCGCTTGAGCTCGGGCGCCATCACACATCGATCGCCCGAGAGATCATGCGCAACAGCGGCGAGAGGGGCTACCGTTACAAACAGGCCCACGACAAGGCGACAGAACGCCGACACAAGGCGTCATCGGTGCCGAGGAAGATGACCCCCGCCGATTGGCGGTTGGTTGAGGAGAAGTTGGCCGTTGGCTGGAGCCCCGAGCAGGTTTCCGGCCGGTTTCGTCTGGAGGGCCAAGTCATGGCGGGCCGGGAGCGGATCTACCAATACATCCGTGCGGACCGTAAGGCTGGTGGCATCCTTTACAAACATCTGCGGCGGCGAGGAAAGAAACCGAACTGGCGCGGCGGTCGCCACGCCGGGCGGGGACGCATTCCCGGGCGCGTCGATATCAGTGAGCGGCCTGCGATCGTCGAACAGAAGCTGCGGGTCGGCGACTGGGAGGCGGACACGATTGTCGGAGCAGGTCAAAGCGGTGCAGTGGCCTCGGTGGTAGACCGCGTCTCGAAGCTGACCCGCCTGGCACGGGTCGACAGGAAGACGTCCGAAGATGTTGGATCTGGGATCCAACGCCGACTGGAAGCGGATCGACACCTGGTTCACACAATCACTGCGGACAATGGCAAGGAATTCGCTGGCCACATCAGCCTGTCCAAGGCGCTTGATGCCAAGTTCTATTTTGCCCGGCCCTACCACTCCTGGGAGCGCGGGCTGAACGAACACACCAATGGACTGGTCCGCCAGTACTTTCCGAAAGGCACAGATTTCCGGTCTGTGACCGATGCCGAGGTCCAGGCGGTGGAGGACCTGCTCAACACACGGCCGCGCAAGGCACTCGGTTTCCGGACACCAGAGGAGGTGTTCACACATGCGCAGGCACCGCCATGATCTCTCCTAACCTTTGGGATGTGCACTGTGTGAAATCTCTCTTCGGTACAGCCTGCTCGAAGAAGCGATTGCGCATGTGCGCAATTCTGCGGTAGAGCTCTTTGAGACGCCGATTCAAGTCATCACAGGCTTCGCCTGTCGAAATTTTTCACCGCCAGGCCCTTTTTCCATTCGGGCTTGCGCCCTCATTCCAAAAGGGCCTGGCGGTGGTGCACCTCGGAGTGGAAACGGGGGAGTGATTAGCGCGCGGCGTGCGGCGTATTGCCTTTATTTGGTTTTATGATCGTTGTGCCTTTCATTTGATTGAGAGAATCGGCCAGGGACACCGCCGAGCGGCCTGCAGCAACGTCGAAGATACGGAGGCGTTGCAAGTCGCAAAAGGTGGTCTCAATCCGCATCTGCCTTGAGAAGAAGTGCTCATCAATCCCCAGGATGCGCGGCGTTTGCAAAGACAGAAGTTTGCGGTTCTCAAGCCCGTACATGTGATCGTAGTAGCGTGAGATCGTGCTGTCCGACTTGCCGCATTCCCGAGCCAGCGTCTTGCGCGAGATGCCATGAGTGTGCAGCCGATAGATCTGTCGTTTGAGAGCCTCGGTGCTGCGCTGCCATCGCATGATCCCTTCAAGGCGCTGGCGGAAGTAGCGTCCGCAGGAGCAGCAGAGATATTTGCACACGAAAAACCGCAACAGCACTCGCCGATGACCAACGCTCTCATGCCAGACGCAGCGCAATATCTTGTCCTTGGTGCGCAGTGTCCGACAGCCACAATGCGGGCACTGTGGGACATGATGGCACTTCACATCGTGAACGATCGGGTTGAACCCGCTGGACTTCTCGATTGTAAAATCCGGCAGGTTCAGCGTAACGTCAAAACTAGGCATCCTCTTCATTCCTATGATCAGCAGTTTTTGAAAGCCTGCAAATCATAGACAATGGTTAGAGGGTGCCTCCGCGTTTGACGGAGAGCCAAGGTAGACAGTATACCGTCGATCTATAGAGAGGGTTCAATTCCCGTATCCGCAACCGCATAATCCTTGAAAGAGCGCCATAGAATCTGGACAGACCTGATCACCCCGCCGCTGTGAAACCGCCCGCGTGGAACAACACGCGCGTCATCGTCCATGACATCCGCTTCAACATCCATCGCGCTGATCAGTTCTGATCATGGAAGTTGAGCAGCGCTATCGATCCCTCGAACTTTGATGCCAATCGGCGCGCGGTTTCTTCCTCCCATCCGTCGACCTCGTTGAGCCAGCGTGCCAGATGGATGGTATCAAGTCGCTGTCCAGACCGATGAACGGCCAATATAAATTGAAACCACCGCTTTTGGTCAGCAGGGTGGCTGATTCCGGTCTTCTTGCTGGCTGCCCGCGAGAAGCGGCGCAATTTCGTTGCGGCGTCTTCGGACACCCAGTCCTCAATTGACTGTTGCGCTGCGCTCGTGGAGATCTCGAAGCTGAAATTCGTAACCACCTTGGACGCAACGCGTTCAAAGAAGTCGTCCAGGATCGCGTTGTATTGCCCGCGGCTCAGGCGACCGGATCCCAAGGGAACGATATTGAGCACATAGTAGCCCTCATCATTCTCCCAAAGCGTGAGCTCGGCTTCCGGATATGATTCACGCGCAGCCGTGAGAAACAACACAGTGCCATCGGCGGCAGGGTCTCTAGCGGTTTTCCTTGAACGCTTGAGATCGACGCTCCAAGGATCGCACGCAGCGGCCAAGAGTGCGTTGCGCAGTTCTTGACGTTCGGAATTTGGACCTCGAATGTAAAGATCCTTGAACACATCGAGAGTATCAACCAAGTAGCCTATCCTCAGTCTCTGTAGGTACGACCCGGCCGCAAATAAGCAACTCCCGAGTATGCATAGTAAACGATTTGAGTGGGCATTCTGGTGCTATTGTTTCATTGCCTCACGTAGCTTGTAGTCCATCTCTGCCAAAGATCATGGAGGCGGTACGAGATGCATCTGACGATCCGCCCCGATGACCAGGTTCTCGCCCGCTACGGCAACGCACTCGGGCAACTGGGCGGGCGCACGGGACACAAGGCTCTGGCACGGGCAGTCAACCGCACAACCAACACGGTTCATTCTCGTGTGGTGCGGGGCGATCGCCAAACAATCCTCGATCCCGGCAGGGATTGTCAGATCCCAGGTATCAAAGCGAACAGTGCGCCCCGGCTACGGGGGCGCCCTCGAGGGAGTGGTCCGCTCGACCGGCCGACCACTGTCCCTGAAAGTCTTTAACCCGCGTCAGTTCAGCTACGGTGTCAAGGTCAAGCTTTGGGGCAGGATGCGCCGGATGGAGGGAACCTTTATCTACGCAGGTCATTTTCGATCCAGCAAGGAAGTGGCCGGCGGCCACGTCTTCCAGCGGGCAACAATCGCCTCGCTGCCGATCGAGCTTCAGCGCGGTCCAGCCGTACCACACGAGATGGTGCGCGACGAGAGCGCCAGGGCGTTCGAGCGCACTGTTGCCGAAATGCTGCCGCGGCGCATCGCCCACGAGATCAATCGACTGCTGCCGGACGACTGAGTGGAAAAACGTCAGCCAGTCAAAGGTGCCCTTAAACCGGGAAGTTACTCGCACATGGAATTGCGAATTGCAGTACCAACTTGGGTGAGGTTACCATCGTAGATATGCGCTCCAATGTCTTCACCGATGGCCCAAAGCGCGATATCAGCGGTGCTAATGGGCCCACCTCTTTGAAAGGCATCCGTTACTTCGTTCAACACACCACCAAACGTCGTCAATAGTGCCGGCAGCCCGTTACCCAAATAGACCGCCGCCATGGCGTGTTCGACCTGCGACGATCCGTCTTTCAACGAGGCCTTGAACCCGCTATCGCCGGTCTTGACGCCGCTCCAGTAAGCACCCCTGTCTTTGCGGCTCCAGTCTGAACCGATAATCACCAGGCGCATGTCTTCCAGCCAAGCTCCCACGGACGGGGCTGCTTTTGCCGCGGCCTCGGCCAACTTTGCAAATGATTTGCAATGATTGGTGGACATTGTGAACTCGTTTGCCACGACAGCCTTCAACTGTGTCCGCCGCGCCGCATCATCTGCGGCAGCCGCAGTTATGTTGAACAAGAGCCCTGCCATGAATGCTAAGGATGGGGCCAATTGGTGCATGTGGCAGTCTCCGGTTCAATTCGAAACCCGATTACCGGGCAGACGCAAGCCTTTAAGCGTTGTTCGTATTCAACTAGAAACGCACAGGCGATGTAGGGCATTCTTGACGCGCCACCCTGTAAGGCTCTGACACGAGGCGGCTCAGCGCTTCTGCAAGCGACATGCATCACGATGTTGGCATCCCGATGGCTTTGGCCCTGTTTAGGGACCGTATGGGCCCCTGCCCTGGAGCGGTGCAGCCGCGCCCCGAGATTTCAGCGCGTAGCGCGACAATCTGGATGAGAATCTGGTGTCGCGATTTAGCGATCATGTCTTTGTTGATTGTCGCGTTCAAGAGTTTTTTACATTTGGGTTATCGCGGCGCGTCAATCAGGATTTGATTTTGCGGAAGTTGCGTATTTGGGCGGTCTTCCCGGTCCCTGTTTTTTGTCGATGGCCTGCCTTCGCGACAGTCTTGTTCATGCCGGCTCTCCTGTCGGTTCGGTTCCGAGCAGGGCGTCATAAGCGCCCAGCTGTGCAAACTTGACGACAACATTTGGCAGGTCGCCGGGATCCGGGGCAAATCGTTGACGCAGTTCATCCATGTCTGGCAGGCGGCCGGCTTGCCGACATGCGCTCAGATGATCGGCCAGTTCGCTTTCGCAACCGCGTTCGTGGGCCATGGCCAGAAGTTCGACCGTGATGCGACAGGCCTGTCGCTCGGGCATGGCTTCAAGCAGTGCATCGAATGTCTGCCGATAGGCCTGGCGCGGAAACAGCTGATCGCGATAGACAAGGCTCAGGAGTGCCATCGGCTTCTTGCGCAGGGAATGAATGACATGCCGGTAATTGACGACCTGGGCGTGCTTGCCCGATGCATCGGCCCTTCCACGCGGCAGCGTCATGATAGGGCTTGTGCCGGTGAAGACCTCCAGGTGGTCATCGTAAAGACGCACCCGCAGGCGATGTCCGATGAGCCGCGACGGCACGGTGTAGAATACCTTGCGCAGGGTAAAGCCGCCTGAAGATGCAACACGCACGCTGACCTCTTCATAGTCTGTAGTCTGCCGAGCGTTGCCTAGGCAGGTTCTGCAGTTCGGCGCGCTCCATGTCGATGCGCTTGGCGTTGCGGGCATTGCGGCGACCGACGATCTCGTCGATGAAACGGCGATAGACATCCAGATCGTAGAAATCGTTCGATCCGCGAACCAACAGCGCGCCTTTGATTGCACGTTTGAGGTGACCGTGCGGACTTTCGATGGAAACGTTCACATGGGCAATGCCGCGATTGTTGCGGGTCGGCGTCATGCCCTAAAAAAATGTTTGATCCCAGGTTTTGATGGTGCAATCTTTTCGTCAGAGTGGAAGGAGGCATTATGGGACAGGTTCTGCACGGGAGCGCCACGACGACAAAGGCGGTGCGTAGAGCAATACAAAATAGTCAAGAGAGCCTGAGGGTTCTGGCCAAACGCTACGGGATCAACCCCAAAACGGTCGCCAAGTGGAAGCGACGGACATCGGTTGTAGATCTTCCGACTGGGCCAAAAGAGCCCAGTTCAACGGTTCTTTCGCTCGAGGAGGAGGCGATTGTCGTCGCGTTTCGCAAGCACACTTTACTGCCTCTCGATGACTGTCTTTACGCTTTGCAACCGACAATTCCGCATCTGACACGGTCTTCCTTGCATAGATGTTTACAGCGCCACGGTATCTCAAGGCTGCCCGAGGTTGACGGGGACAAGCCCGCCAAGAAGAAGTTCAAGGCCTATCCGATCCATTGGCCGGCAGGCGATGCAAAGCATCGCCGAGAGGCGGCTACTTCCACATAGACATCGCCGAAGTTCGGACAGCCGAGGGCAAGCTGCACATGTTCGTTGCCATCGACCGAACCTCCAAGTTTGCCTTTGTCGAGCTGCATGAGAAAGCCACGACAGCGATCTCCAGACAGTTCCTGCTCCGCCTGATCGAGGCTATCCCCTATAGAATCCACACTGTGCTTACCGACAACGGCATCCAGTTCACAACACCCGGTGCCGGCGGTTCAGCCGTTCCACTGATCAAGGAAGCCATGGCCAAAGGCGAAATATTCCGTGCCCATGCCTTCGAATATGCTTGTGCCAAGGCCGACATCGATCACCGCACCACAAAGCCAAAACATCCCTGGACGAACGGACAGGTCGAACGGATGAACCGGACTATAAAGGACGCCACCGTCAAACGCTTCCATTATGACGATCATAAGCAACTCAAACGGCACCTGGACGACTTCATCGCCGCCTACAATTTCGGACGGCGGCTCAAGACCCTAAAGGGACTGACGCCCTTCGAGTTCATCTGCAAGCAGTGGACAATCGAGCAACAAAGATTCAAAATCGATCCAATCCATCAAATGCCGGGACTGAACATGTAATGGCCGCACAGTTCCTCGTAGCGGCGGGTCAGATCGGTGCGGGGATTCTTGTCGAGATTGCGGAATGCGGCCGACAGGCTGTCGGAGCGCCGGGCGGCGAGGCGGCCGCCTTGCGGGAAATCGAAACCCGCGCGACGGTCGTCGCGCAGGCGTTCGAGGAGGAGTAGCTCTGTCGAAAAAAAAACCGGACCGCGACGGGGCGAATAAAGTCGCGGTCCGGTCTACGAGAGGGCGGCCGGATCCAAGCTATAATGTCACACGCAGAGTGCCATGATGCTGGATCCGGCCGAGTGCGAGGGCAACCGAGGATGGTTCATCGCACCCATC
>CAVMFT010000303.1:0-16058 GCA_963680785.1 Diplosoma virens
GATAAAAGTCACGTGACGACGAATTTACATGTATATTTGGGACTTAACTCAAGTTCCCTAGAGAGCATTACGCTTGAATGACTCAGAACATTCCA
The DNA here is from genome assembly GCA_963680785.1 of Diplosoma virens. Lineage (NCBI taxonomy): Eukaryota > Metazoa > Chordata > Ascidiacea > Aplousobranchia > Didemnidae > Diplosoma > Diplosoma virens. The sequence continues at coordinate 96 of CAVMFT010000303.1, forward strand.
CAATTAGCGAGCTATAGTGGCGCTCGGACAAAAAATATTACGTCATTACTGTCCGGCAAAACGAGAAAAAAAAAAGTTGCATTCAAACAACACAGTACAAAAGCGATTATCCTTGCCCAAGCGATTTCTGCGAATTACAAAACTCTGAAATATATTAAGGCGGAAAATAAGCTGTATCGCCATGATTAAAATTATTATGAATGAAGGGTGACATCTAGATGAATTACATTTTTGAATGTATAACGATTCTTTTATCAAACATTTTTACCAATGGTTTGAATTTCATTTTAATTGATAGATGACGTTGAATTGCTGCAGATAAGGTTGCATGTCTTTATACAGAAATAATTTTTTCAGTTTACAGGTTATGTGTATTAAACAATAATGCATATTTTTGTCAAATTTTGGAAAAAAAAAATTATTTCTTTGGAAAATTGATTAAAAATTTCTTGAATATAAGGTAGTTTGATGTAAACAATTTTGAGGTTGACTAGATGCGTATAATTGTGGAATTGAATTATTTTGAGATTGAATTTTGTTTAAAAATTGTTTATTATTTTTATTTATGAAAGATTTTGAATAATCATTACGTAGAAGATTTTTAAAAATAATTTGAAATTCTTTGTGGTGGGAATTATTTAATAAAGTTTTACTTAAATTGAATTCGTACAAAACTACTGCATTAATTATAAAGTTCGATGTGCGTTGATTTTCTATATACTAAAATATTAATGCTCCTTTCGGTCCAATCAATTATAAGCGTCCAGAAAAGATATTATTTTCTTCCAATTCTTTGATGAAGATAAGGCGATATTGTTATGAGTGGAGTTAAAAATCTAAACACAAGGACATAAGGTATTTAAGATTTTTAACTCCACTGCTAACTACTACGAATTACCTTATGTTCGAGAAATTTTCAATCAACTTTTCAAAGAAATAAATTCCTTTTTTCCAAAATTTGACAAAAACATGCATCTCTGTTTAATATATACAATCTGTAAATTGAAGAAATTATTTCTGTATAAAGACAAAAAACCTCATATGCAACAATTCAATCTCATCTATCAATTAAAATGTGATTGTGGAGCTTCGTATACGGACGAATCGCCAGAAATCTGATCACCAGACTCAGCAATTAGAATATTGATTTGCTATTCCGTTAAAAAAGTGATGTAGCAAAACACCAAGTTGACAAATCAACCAATAAAGTCGACGTCAATAAATGGGCAATTTTAGGTTTTTTAATCATTGATAAAAACGTTTGATAAAAGAATCCTTATACAGGGTGTTTCAAAAATTTTGGCATCATTTGACATGTAAATATTACAGAAACTACATAGTCGAATCAAATGAAATTCAACAGGGTTAATGTTGAGCTAAACAAGATTTATTTCTGTAAATTGGAATAAAATATCCAAAGGCACTTGGATTTCATGAAAGGTTTTACAAATATTCAATATGCGCTCCGCCTGTGACATGACACACGTGAAGTCGGTACTCTGGCTCCTCCTAAGCATGCTGCGGCATGTCTTGGGTAACAGTCTCCCGTGCGGTGGTGTTTCTTTGTTAACTACCTGTCTTGCACGAGAGTTAAACTGGAGACTGTTACCCAAGACATGCTGCAGCATGTTTAGAAGCCAGAGTACCGACTTCACGTGTGTCATGTCACAGGCGGTGCGCATATTGAATATTTGTAAAACCTTTCATGAAATCCAGGTGCCTTTGGATGTTTTATTCAAATTTACAGAAATGAATCTATTCAGCTCAACATTAACCCTGTTGAATTTCATTTTATTCGGCTATGTAGTTTCTGTAATATTTACATGTCAAATGATGTCAAAATTTTTGAAACACCCTGTACATTCAAAAATTTAATCCATCAAGAATTCTAGAATATCGACAAACAATCTACTTTGCTGTATTTATTTCACACGTAATGCTTCTTTGTTATATTTTATCAATATCAGCTACTGTGCAGTAAATGTTTAAACGAGGTGTTAATATTTTGTTTTAAACTTCATATACCAGGTTATTTTGTATACGACCAAATTGCTGTTGTATAAATTTAATTTTAAAGTTACGCGCAGATAACTCGTTTTATTTACTAGTATATTTTGACAATACAGTAAACCTCGATTTTTGCCTAATCCGGATAAAACTAAAAGTACAAACGATTTCTAATATTTTACTTAGTAGAAACCTTTGGATAATCCAGATTATTTAATTAAATCTCCGCCTGTTTCGGATAAAAATTGTTCTTCTTATATTCATAATCCGGATTTTTTCCGCTTCACAACTGTGGTTGAATGTCTTTTTTTAACGTCACAAACATTATTCCACGTTATGGTTTACAAGCGTTGGCTATGTTACTTGTTACTTGAAATTTATAGCAGTTCAACTGAGGAAGTGTGTTCATTGGTTTGCTATAGTTGGGTCGTATTTAAGTGTGCTATAATTGTATTACATAGCTAAGCTATTAAAGTACACTAACTTTGTTAGCTCTCTACAAGTGTTTAAACCGTATAAATAAGTTTGTTTAGACTATTTCAAAGAATTGTATCATTCAGTCTTTTATATATTTAAATAAGGTGATGTACATCTTACTACTCTGGATAACGTCTGGCTTAAAACAATAACCTTTGGATAATCCAGATCTTCGCATAATACGGATCAGTTTGTGCGTCAAATCGAATCCGGATTAACCGAAGTTTACCGCATTTTATTTTGTTACGTTGTAAATTATCTAAATGGAAATTTTTAAATTTACAATTAATTATTTAGTTTAACACAGTTGATGATGGAATGAGTTACAATTCTGAAACGTCTTAAATAAACTATGTTTCGAAATATATCTGCTTTCTTTTTATTCTAAAATTAGTTAAACCTTTGAAACTTAAATCAAACTGCTAATACCTTTTATAAGATATTATTTTAAGTCTCATAAAAAATTTCAGACAAGATTTTGGACAGAATCAATTTAAGACAATGAAGTTTTAAAAAGTGACTGCCTATTGATTTTAATTCTTAGTTTGACTCTTACAGACTTTTAAATCTAATTGCATTTTAAACGTCAAACTTATAGACTACATTGTGCTAATATTTCTCTGCTGTGATGTTACTTGCTAACGAAACATTTTTAAAAAAATTACTTATATATTACTTATCTTCTCTTAAGCAAATCTACCGTAAGCATTAAAAAGAGCCACAAGAGGAGATCGGCTGAATTAAAGGACTTCCAGTTAAATAACTCAAAAAATAACGAAAATCTGAAAAAAACTTCTGACATATGCAATACATATCTGTTATTTATCCTATTAGTTATAGCAAATCTTTTCAATGAAATGTCTTGTGTGCAGTTGTTTACGTCAGATTTGTCAAACTCGCAGCCCACGAAGTCTATGATTCGGCTGCAAAGACTTTTGAAGAATTTTTTTATCAGAAACTCAATACGAAATAGAAATATTAATCAATTTAAAACTAGGTTTCATCTACGTAAATGATATCTGATTAGATGCTAACTTCTTTTTCATCTTTAATTTAATTTTAACACGAAATTTTATTTAAAAGTAAACTTGACGTACGATTAATAGAAACTAATAAAAGAATTTTTAACATTAAACATTGAAATCGAAGTGAAGACCAATAAAAATTATCATTTTTTTTGCTAACTAGATTGCGGCCATGGCAAATATTTTGGGTTCAAAATTTTTCCGATGCAGTCTACATACGCTGACAGGTTTGACATGCCCCATTTACGTCATGTGGTGTTGGCTTCCTACTGATAACATACTTTTATATTTTTAATAGTATACCTACCTAATAAAATCCGTGGAATCGTCTGTACGCGAATCAGTGATGTACGATTTGATGCAAGAATGTAGGAGTTGCTCCTAACTGAATATTAATCTATTCAAATTTCTTAATAACTTAATTTTGAATATTCGAAATAAGAAAAGTACTTATAATTTAAAGCAAAGTTGCTTAATACAGAGTGTTTTTTATTTTTTGTAAAAAGTACTAAAATATTATGCAAAAACGCCGAATTTGAAGTTTTGCGGTCATGGAAAATCCATAACATGGCTAATTATGACATAATAAACATTACAAACAGACTTTATGAATTGTGAGGTTACAGTTCTTCATGCATTTATAGATTAGACAAACGCTTTTTACTATTTTTTTGTATTCGACTAGGATGAGAAAAGTGCGTGATGTCGGTTCAATCAATTGTTAAAATTGGTTAAACTATCAAACTAAAAAAATTATTATAATAATAACTCATTATTCCCAACAGTTTGTTTTGCATATTGGGCTCTTCAGTGGGTTATTGAAAATCTAAAAGACAAATACAAAAATCACAGTTTAAATAAATCGATTAAAAGTTGCAAAAGATCGTAGAGCAACAAGAAAAATATTGCAACCACTTACGAACTTTTAAGAAAATTCTGTTGTACAAGGTAAAGTTTTTTCCGTTACTTGTGCTATTGTTTTCAAGCATACGACTTGTAAATACATACTTTATGTTTGATTAAATAGAACGCGTTAAAATTGCATACAAAATTTTTTTAAAAGTAATCCAATAAATTTATCTATCATTGCAAAGTCATAATGTAAACATCACAAAAACTTTTTTTCCGATATCCGATCGCTTTGTTGAAAATTGCAGTTTAAACCAAGTGCTCTTACCATTTTTTTATCTCATGAACCGTTTTTACTCAATTTCGCTCAAAAAATAATTCGGTGGATCTCAATAAAAAAAACAGCAACAGCTTTACGCTAAATCAAAAATGAAAGACCTTTTCTTGTCTTTAATGAATTTTGTGTATTCTAGTGCTCAATGTTGTGAAAACCAGAAGAAAAATCTTCAAGTTTGTTTGTCAAAAACTTTTAAAGCATTTTTATAACTTTATTGATTTGATGACCTTTTTTTGATCGTTTAGGCCATAGCCGTACCTGCCGGGGGAGCAGAGAAGCATTGCCCCCAAGTTTTCAAGATTTGGGCAAATTCAAATTTTTCGGGCAGTGACAAGAAAATATTTGGGCAAAACCATAATTTTTCAGGCAGCGATGCAAAAAATTTGGGCAAAGTTAGGAATTTTAGGGCAGTGACAGCGATCAACTTCAAAAAATAGTTAACAAATTTAAGTAAAGACCTTTTTTTTTTGTAGAAAACACCTTGATTTTAGGACAAAATTTGTTCTTCGTTCGAGAATCTCAGACATGTGTCTTGTACCATCCGTTATGTACTAGAAAAACATGATTTGGGCAAAACTTCATTGCCCCCAAATTTATTTTGGCTGGTAAGCCTATGTTTTAGGCACAGATTATTTTGTTAACTAAGTTGTCTTGTGGACTACTAGACTAGTGCCATGGACCCCAATTAAATTTTTTGGGTTGCTGACCTACGAAATTTTTCTGTGGAACCCGGTTGAGCGCCCTGATTTGAATTAAATATTTTCAAACTTTTTTATGCCGCGATCATTTCGGCAATGCAATACAAAATTATACATAACGATGAATTATATACTGTAGTGTAGAGACAGGTTGCTGGTTTGGTGTTTAATCAAAGTGCTTTTTTTGTGCAAATCAAACAGATAAACTAATACATCTTAATGGTGTACAAAAATATTTATTTTATAAAATTTCATCAGAATTTGACGCTTTGACCGATAGAAAATCTTAATATTATTAATTTTCGTTTGATGCTCTAGTGCAGGGTTGTCCAACCTGCGGCCCACTGCTTACTAAAAATTTTTAGTTATTTTTTCATAACTAAATAGAATTTTATGTCACTTGCGGTAACTGTAACGTATAGAAAAACAAAGTAAATACATCAGCTAATTACTGCGTTGTATGACGTCCAATTAACTGATCTACGAAAGCTTTTGTGAGCGGATCTTGTCATAAAGACGCTTGTCCCAAGTCTCGTTTTAAGTTTCCACATTATCTTTCTATTAAATTAATATTGACTGTGTTATTTCCAAACAATTTTTACAGTAGCCTATCAAGTGATTATTAGTTAATGACTTTAGTGGTAGTAAAGATAGTAACTTTAAAAAAATGTAGAGTGATTTGGAATAAGATTACAGTAGTAGCAGCGATGCTGCTAATGTTAATAAAGGAAAACGTATTGATTTATTAGAAGGGTGAAAGGAGGATCAGACAGTTTTAGAGATTTCAAGTCCAATCTAGGAATTTAACATATGGTTAGGATTCAGGTATCCACCATTAGCCGAAGAGTGTTGCTACTAGTATGCGAAGCTCAGGTGGATGCCTCATAGTATAGGTATGTGGTCCGTTGAAGCGAGACGCAGGCATCCAAAGACAATTCTCAAGGCGTCACACAGAACATTATATATGAGGCGAGTATTAAAGCTGCGTCACCAGGCTGGTGCCTAAAACTTATCTGTTGAGTAGACCAGAGATAGAGAAGCTGTGTGTAGTGTTTCAACACCAGCACTCCATCCTCAGCCTGCAAGTTGCCTCAGCTGTGTGACGCGCGAAAATTGTTTTTTGCGCAATGCCACAAGATGGTGACCGAACATGAGATTAAAACAAAAATTAAAACGAAATTTAAATACTTCTTGGATAAATTTTTCCCTGATCTAGCACAATAAATCCAAATATGTTTTACTAATTAGTTTATTTTATATTACAATATCCATAATGTTTTATTTACACTATGTTATTATTCTTTTCTCGACAAAATGGAATAATATCAGATACTTTTTCCTTTGCGTCTTTTTCTCTCGATCAAGCCTCAAATTTAGTGAAAGCTTAAACATACTCCACCAGCCGAACAGGCAAACAAACCCACTGAAAGAAATCCTGTTCTGGATCATATGATCATTTCAAAGAACAAATGCCTCAGTACAACACACACAAGCAGAAAAAAAAAGAGAATTAAATAATATTTTCATTACTGAACGAAAGATTAATGAAATTACAAACGTGTTGAGAAAACAAGCAGTTGTTACTAGTGTTTGAACTAGCGTTGCAGGATTTCAAGATTTACTCGATGTGTGTGATAGCTTTTCTTATAAAATGATATTGTTTTTAATAGTAATAAATCCCAGTGTATGCAGTTTCTTCCAAAATCATTTCATCTCACAAATGTCCCTGTAGTCCGCTTGTGTAACGAAACGCTGAATTTTAGTAAAAAAGTTAAATATCTTAATGTATATTTAACCAATGCATTAACAGCCGATAATGATATAAATAGACAAGTAAGATCTTTATATTGTTTCGCAAACCAATTAAAATCTGCTTTTTCACAGTGTTCGTTTGATCTCAAAAACCTATTGTTTAAATCATATTGTACAAATTTTTATGGTTCACATCTGTGGAGTAAATACTTAAAATCAAGTTTTCATAGTATTCGTGTAGCCTACAATGACTGCTATAGGATGTTACACAACCTACCTTGATACACAAGCGCGAGTGAATTTCAAGTTATAAATCATATATCTACTTTTAAAGCTCTTTTGAGAAAAACTTTGTACAATTTTATTAATTGCTGCTTTAATTCCTCTAACTTACTTGTCATCAACATGATGAACACTTATTGCTTTTTTGATAGTCAATTTTTTACTTATTATAGGTACATGCTTTATCGTTTTTAATAATGGTTGTTTTTCTAACGTGTACTATGTCTTGAGTAACAGTCTCCAGTACGGTGGTGTTTCTTTGTTAACTACCTGTCTCGCACGAGAGTTAACTGGAGACTGTTACCCAAGACATGCTGCAGCATATTTAGGAGAAGCCAGAGTACCCACTTTACGTGTGCCGGATTACAGGCGGTGCGCATATTGAAGATTTGTAAAACCTTTTATGAAATTCAGGTGCCTTTGAATATCTTATTCAAATTCATAGGAATAAATCTTCTTCAGCTAAACATTGTGCGTTTTGGGCAAACCATACTTTCTGGGTTTGCCCTAAACGTACAAAACAAACGTACCGTTACGACCAATACTATCTATGGCAGGCTCATCCCATTATGAGCTCAGCAAGTGGTTAGCAAGCCTCTTGCAACCAGTATTAAAGCGTTTTTCGACACATTGCATACGTGATTCATTTACGTTTGCTGATGCTATTCACAACTTAAAAGATTCTTATAATCTTTTCATGTGCTCCTTCGACATCTCAAGCCTTTTTACAAACGTCCCACTTGAAGAGACCGTTAACATCAGTTTAGATGCCTTATATTGCGATGACTCGAATGCACAACCATTTATTTCTAAGGCTGTCTTTATTGAACTGATGAAAAGTGCCACACCTGGAGTAGAGTTTAACTTTAACGATATCATGTACAAGCAAACTGATGGGGTTGCAATGGGTTCACCGCTAGGCCCAGCCTTAGCTAACATCTTTGTTGGGTTTTATGAAGAAAACTCTTCTCCCAAGTATTAAAACCTTTCACATATTTTTGGTAGTTGATGATACATTTGCTGTTTTTCGCAATGAAGAAGAGTAGGAAAACTTTTTCAACCAACTAAACTGTCTCCATCCTTCTCTCAAATTTACCTTTAACCCTTTGAACCCGACATTCCCACATTTAAAAGCTCTCCGACCCGAGATTCCCAGCCAAAAATTTTCAAAAAAAATCATTTTCTTTTTTTTTCGTTTTGGGATTATGAATCGCCTGCAGCTCTCAAACCAACTTTAAAATCAGTGTAATAACATTGAAATAGCCTTTGCAGGTGCAGATATGATCCTTATTGTACATTTTCACCTACAACAGCACCGCGGTTTGGTGCAGTGGTTAGCGCTTCGTACTCGGCATTTCTACGCCTCGAGTTCGAAGCCTACCCAGCCTATTCAATCTAGCTCAAACGAAGAAGAAGAAGACCTACAACAGTAGCAAAGAATTTAACAAATTTTTATTATATACCAAGACACAAATCAGTTTATGCAAATCGGAATCAGTGATGCAATGATTGTTTCACTTCAGCTTATGATAATAATTGTCTTCTTTGACTTGACTTTGACAATAATTGTCTTTCTTCAGCGGCTCGTACATGCAAATAAATCAATAGTCATTTTTTGAGTTTATCTAAATCAGTCAAGTTCTTTCTTCAAATTACCTCCAATATTGCACCTTGGTGTGCCAATCATCCCAACAATTTGATCTTGGTACGCCAATGCATAAAAAAACGCAACAGTAGTTGCACCAATAGACAGTCTTCGACCTTTTTGGCAAGTCCTTTTCTCTGAGGCTAGGATTGGCCAGCTTTGCTCTTCTGTAGTTTTCACTGCAAACCGTGCAACGATTATTGGTTGTAGCATGCTCAGCACGTTCCACCTCGTGTCTTCCGACATTGGAGAGGCGAACATCAGGATCTGCACCTGAACGTCGTCGCCCTTGTTGAGTAGTGGTTCTTACATCTCCAACTAACTCATTGCACAGTTGTTCCAGAAACGAGTGGTATGTGGTAACCCTTTTGCCAGCTTGAGCATGTGGTATGTAGTATCCCTGAATTACATAGGCATTGTATGTCGTCCACATAAAAAACTTCATCATCAACCTTCGTGGCCATTTATAATGACGTCTGCACCTCTGAAGGCGAGTCATCTGGTCATTTTTGTCGGTACCACCCATAAACTGATTGTACTTTTTTACTGCTTCAGGACAGCTGACTGGTACCTTCCGATGTACAGCACCGTCATACCGAGAAACTGAGGTACATGGCTGATCTACAAAGACTGATGTTACGAAGTGGATTGGTTTTTTATCCATCCACACAATTGCTCCCACTTTCCCATTGAACAACATTTCAGAGTCCCCTTTACTCATTTGCCTGGGTTTCCTTTGTAGACACTTTGGAAATGACCGCCTGTTTGTCATTGCTGTTCCACATGCACCAATGCCTTTAGTCAACAAATATTCACAGAGATGCACACTTGTATAAAACCGGTCAGTATACACTATATAGTTCTTACCCTGAAAGTCTTTCGTCAATCGCACTACTAGGTTACCAGTAACACCAAGGTCATTGATATCATTGCTATCGTCTCTTCTACCAGTGTATACCTCAGCATTTACAATATATCCATGTTCGCTATCTGTCAACAGAAATGTTTTCAAACCCCAGCGTATAGGCTTGTCTTTGATGTATTGCTTTATCGACAGAGAATTTTTTGTTGGTATCATTCCCTCATCCAATGATAAATTTTGATCCGGCACGTAATGCTTCTGAAACCTTTCAAGGATGTAGTTGAAGACAGGCCTGGTTTTGTATATCTTATCACTCTTATCCACAGTAAGATTTTTTTCATCCACGCAATGAAGCATTGACCATATTGCCAAAAATCTGTCTCGTGTAAAGACTTTTTGGAATCCAGGAGTGTTAGTCAAAAGATTGTCTTTGCATCTCCAATATTGTTCATAACGATCTTTGTGGATTAGCATCTCAATCGCCGTCCGACATCCAAAAAAAGCCTTCATCTCTTGTACAGTAGTGTCTGTCCATGATTTAGCGTTATAGCAATTTGGCTTGTCGGTTGCTACATAGAAAGCCTGCCTATTCGTTTCATTGACCAAGACTTCCCACAGAGCATCATCCCAAAACAATGAAAGAAAGGCCAGAGGTGAACTTCCAGCATTTATGCTGGAAGGAATTTCTTTTGGACCTACAGCAGGGCAGCCATTCACCTGTGGGGTGAATGGCTGAGCAACAAAACTACTTGCATTTATACTCCATCCTGGAGGAATATCCATGCTCTGAGCTCGCAAAATCCCAGCACCTCTTCCTCGGCCCCTTCTGGGTTGCAAAGAAGATGCAGGCAACCCATTTGCTACAACCGGTGCATCATCATCACTAAGGTCACTCTCCCCTGAGTTGTGATCAGTTTCTATTTCAAAATCGCTGTCATGGTCATAGTCATTGATATCAAGATCTTCACTGTCACTGAGTATTGTAGACAGGGCTTCTTGAGCCGTCCTGCGCATTTGGCACATATTATGCAACACTGCAGCCTACTGAACAGCTATTATTATATTTTTATGATACTGATAGTGGTATGCTGGAACAACAAAGTAAAAGACGGTCACAAATCTAACTAACGAAACTTACCAAAAAGAAAACCACAGGCAAAATCAGAAGTAGCCTATCTTGCTACCTCAGAGTAACTGTACACATTAGTCTGACTGCAGACTAAAAACAGCACAAGTGTAAAGTAGCCTCACTGAACTAATATGAATACAAACACATTCCTAGCTAACACCAATTGCCTAACACCTAGCCGCAAACTAATCTAACCTAAACAGTTATAAAAGCCTAACTAGTAACTAACTACAAACTTTCCAGTCTCGTTGGTGATGTTGCCAATCCAAAATATATAAATGCTATAGACACTCCGTGTAAAGCGGAGATAGCAAGTGTGCAATAAACGTATAGCAGACAAAAAACGACATGCTTGGATGGAAAGCCAACTTGCAACTCTAGCAACAGATACAGGAACCACTTTTGCAAAATTATTTCAAGTAGAAGGAATTCAAACGATTTTATTCAAGTTTTGGGCCTTTAGGGTATATACGCTAAACAATTTAACACCAATACGATTGTTTTGTGTTAAAGGCCGTTTTTCAGGCCTTTCGGGAATAAAAACCGACCATGTTTGGCCGGAAATCCGGCCTTTAGGGTTCAAAGGGTTAAGAAAGGGAAAAATAATTGTTTACTGTTTCTCGACAATAACGTGGAACGAACAGTTACCGGTTTTGAAACCAGCGTGTATAGAAAACCTACCTTTACTAAACAGTACTTTCAGTCCCAATAAACAAAAAACAAACCTTATATCTACTTTGATACACCGGCCACTAATAATATGCACGAAATCTAAACTAAACGAAGAAATTAAACATATCAAGAACATTCTATTGGACAATGATTATCCTGAATCGATTATATACAGCAACATCTCCAAGAAAATTGCTCAGTTTTCTATGCCCAAACGATTTGGTCCTGAGAAGTGTCCCGTATATTTGAGAGTTCCTTGGATAGGGAAAGAGTAGTATACAATGATCCATTTCGTTGGTGTTTGTGAGGAGGTGAGGAGGTGAGGAGGTTTTTTGTCCACTGGAGGCGCTAGAGAGGAGGAGGGTCTTTGTCCACTGGAGGCGCTAGAGAGGAGGAGGTTTTTTGTCCACTGGGAGGCGCTAGAGAGGAGGAGGGTTTTGTCCATTGGAGGCGCTAGAGAGGAGGAGGTTTTTTTGTCCACTGGAGGCGCTAGAGAGGAGGAGGGTCTTTGTCCATTGGGAGGCGCTAGAGAGGAGGAGGTTTTTTTTGTCCACTGGAGGCGCTAGAGAGGAGGAGGGTTTTGTCCACTGGAGGCGCTAGAGAGGAGGAGGGTCTTTGTCCACTGGAGGCGCTAGAGAGGAGGAGTTTTTTGTCCACTGGAGGCGCTAGAGAGGAGGAGGTTTTTTGTCCACTAGGGGTGTCAGAGAGGAGGAGGGTCTTTGTCCACTGGAGGCGCTAGAGAGGAGGAGGTTTTTTGTCCACTGGAGGCGCTAGAGAGCAGGAGCAGGAGCCAGGAGCGCTGACGTCATCACAGGAGCGGTGGTGGAGGGTGGCGCTAGAGAGCAGTGACGAATCCTATTCCGAATCCTAATCCTATTTTAAATCCTAATCCTAATCCTAATCCTAATCCTAATCCTAATCTTATTCCTAATCCTACTCCTATTTCTAATCCTACTCTTATTCCTAATCCTACTCCTATTTGTAATCCTACTCCTATTTCTAATCCTACTCCTATTCCTAATCCTACTCCTATTTCTAATCCTACTCCTATTCCTAATCCTACTCCTATTCCTAATCCTACTCCTATTCCTAATCTTACTCCTATTCCTAATCCTACTCCTATTCATAATCTTATTCCTATTCCTAATCCTATTTCTATTCTTATTCCTATTCCTAAGAAAGACGATAATCCTGAGTTCAATTCTTAACCAAGAGAATATAAAAACTAAACCTAAGACAGACAGTAGTCCTGAGTTTGACTCCCACCCAAGACAGTAGAAATCCTAATCCTAACAAAGGTCCTGAGCTCGATTCCTACCCAAGACAATATAAATCCTAACCCTAAGAAAATTAGTAGTCCTGAGTTGGATTCCTTCCCTAGATAATATAAAACCAAACTTTAAGAAAGACGGAAGTCCTGAGTTTGACTCCCAACCAAGACAGCGAAGCTGTAAATACTAACCCTAAGAAAACCAGTAGTCTTGAGTTTGATCCCCAACCAAGACAGCGAAGCTGTAAATCCTAATCCTAAGAAAGGTCCTGAGTTAGATTCCCACCCAAGACAGTATAAACTCTAACCTTGAGAAAATTAATAGGCCTGAGTTGGATTCCTTCCCTAGATAATATATATTTAAATCTTAAGAAAGACAGAAGTCCTGAGTTAGATTCCCACCCAAGACAGTATAAACTCTAACTTTAAGAAAGTCAGTGGTCTTGAGTTCGTTTCTTGTTCAAGACAATGTAAATCCTAACCCTAAGAAAACCAGTAGTCCTGGGTTTGATCCCCAACCAAGATTATATCAATTTAAATCTTAAGAAAGGCAGAAGTCCTGAGTTAGATTCCCAACCAAGACAGTATAAACTCTAACCTTAAGAAAGTCAGTAGTCCTGGGTTTGATCCCCAACCAAGATAATATCAATTTAAATCTTAAGAGAAACAGTGGTCCTGAGTTGGATTCCTACCAAGACAATATAATCTCTAAACCTAAGAGAGACGGTGGTCCTAAGTTTGACTCCTACCCAAGATAATATTAAACCAAACCCTAAGAACAGCAGTAGTCCTGAGTTCGTTTCTGGTCCAAGACTTCAAAACATAAGGTTATTTCAAGACATTCTGCAAGATTTTAAAGCAATAAAGCAAAGTTTTTCCTGGTTTTAAGTATACAATAGAAAATTTCTTTAACCGATTTCCTGTTTTTAAGTGTACAATAGAAAATTCTTTCGATCGGTTTCCTATTTTTTAAGCACTCTGTAGAAAAAGCTGTCAAACCTTTTGAAGCGCACAATAGAAAATTTCTTTAACCAATTTCCTGTTTTTTAAGTGCACAATAGAAAATTTCTTTAACCAATTTCCTGTTTTTAAGCCCTCTATAGAAAAAAAACCTATCAAAATATGTTCTGCAAAGGGTAAGTTTGGACACGTTAGGTCAATACACAATTTTTCCATGGGGAATTCCCTGGGTTTTTACTGGGATTGTTTGTATAGGTTTCTTTGTGCATTGCAAACTTTGTCTTGATTTTTGTTATATTTATGTTTAATTTCTCCATTTTTTCCTAAAAAAAATTTGGTTTTTAGATATTTTTATTCAATTGTAAAACTTTTTTCTAAATAAACCTTGATTTTTATTATAACTTTGTTTAATTTTTTCTTGAAAACCTTAATTTTTTATAACTATCTTCAAATTTTTTCTAGACAAACTTGGGTTTTGTCACACCAATTTTCAATTTTTTCTAAACAAGTTTGATTTTTGTTACGTCCTTGCTGAATTTTCAGAATTTTTCTTTGTCAAACATAATTTTATTATACCTTTTTGAATTTTTAAAAGTTTTTTTTTTTTTTTTTTATTTATTTATTTTTTTAATCAATATTGGTTTTTAGATGATATCTATCTTCAACTTTTTCTAGGAAAGCTTGATTTTGCTATACTTTTGTTCTATTTTTCAAAAATTTTTCTGTATCAACTTTGGTTTTTATTACACCTAACTTCAATTTTTTTTTGACAACCACGATTTTTGTTATACCTAAACTTAATTTTTCTTGTCAACCTTGATTTTTGTCATACCTATGTTTAATTTTTCTTAACAATCATGGGTTTTGTCATATCTTTGTTTAATTTTTCTTGGTAACCTTGATTTTTGTCATTCCTAACCTCAATTTCTTCTAGAGAAACTTGATTTTTGTAATACCTTTGCTCAATTTTTTCTAAACAACTTTGTTTTTTGTCAAACCTTTGCTTAATTTTTCTAGACAACCTTGATTTTTGTCATATCTTTGTTTAATTTTTCTTGGTAACCTTGATTTTTGTCATTCCTAACCTCAATTTCTTCTAGAGAAACTTGATTTTTGTTATACCTTTGCTCAATTTTTTCTAAACAACCTTGTTTTTTGTCAAACCTTTGCTTAATTTTTCCTAGGCAACCTTGATTTTTGTCACATCTACCTTCAATTTTTCTTAACAATTTTAACTTTTGTCATATCTAACCTCAATTTCTTCTAGACAAACTTAATTTTTTTATAATTCTCTTCAATTTTTTTTTTCTCGGCAATCTTGATTTTGCTATATCTACCTTTAATTTTTACTTGGTAACCTTGATTTTTCTCACAACTTTGTTTAATTTTTTCTTGGCAACCTCGATTTTTTTCACACCTATCTTTAATTTTTCTTAACAATCTTAATTTTTGTCATACCTAAACTCAATTTCTTTCTAAATAACCTTGATTTTTGTCATAACTATCTTCAATTTTTTCTTAACAACCTCGATTTTTGTCATAACTTTGTTTAATTTTTCTTACTAATCTTCATTTTTGTCATACCTAACCTCAATTTCTTTTAGACAAACTTGATTTTGTTATACCTTTGCTTAATCTTTTCTTGATAACCTTGATTTTTATTATACTTATCTTCCATTTTTTTTCTAAACTACCTTGTTTTTGTTATAACTAATTTCAATTTTTTTTCTTGACATTCTCAATTTTCCTTATACATTTATTAAATTTTTTTCTTGGCAACCTTGATTTTTGTCATACCTTTGTTTAATTTTTTCTTAACAATCTTGGTTTTGTTGCACCTACCTTCAATTTTTTTTTTCTAGACAAACTTGATTTTGTTATACCTATGCTTAATTTTTTCTTGGTAACCTTGATTTTTGTTATACCTTTACTTAATTTTTTTTTTCTTGACATTCTCAATTTTTCTTATAACTTTATTTAATTTTTTTCTTGGCAACC
>CAVMFT010000304.1:0-18515 GCA_963680785.1 Diplosoma virens
GTTTTATTATAAGAGAATAAATGCGGCTCTTTGAGCGCTGTCTGCGATATACGTCCAATTTGTTATATGGCTCGATACATGTATCTTTTTCTCTTTTTTTCTCTTTGTATTGACGTAATATGTTTTTGACTAACGTCATTGTACTGGAAAATTCGCGTATATTCCACTTGATTCGCGTAACGAACTCTCCAGGGGTTTCTGGCTGAATCTTGAATTTACGAGAAAGTTTACGTCACGTGATTTTGTTTTCTATATAAAGCCGATGCGTAGCGGAAAATGATGATGATTATTATTGTTGTGAGGTAATTTGAAGCGACTCGAGTGGCGGCTCGAGCGAAGGTGATTTTGTTTGGCCACAGGAGGTGGACCATTAGATTTTGTGTCGGTGGACAATTGTTGAATTTATTTTGTGCCAGTGGTTGGCAGTTTTGTTCTACAGAGGTAGAATTATTTGTGTTGATTGAGTCGAGTTATAGTGTTGATTTCGCTTTGCAGTTTGGCAAAGCGTGGAATAGAAGTTTCGTCGGACGTGATATTTTTGTAATACATCTGTTTTTATTAGAGACAAGGGTCTCTGTTTGTTGTGAGAAAGAATCTTCAACGAAATCAATCCGAGCTTTCATTAGCCAACTGTATAAACCGTCGGGCTCATAGCAAAACTACTTCTTGAGCCGGAATAAAATAAAATTTAGACACAGCTTTGTTTCAGCGCAGGTATTCGGGTTACCTAGCTCAACTGGTCCTTTGGGATTCCCAAACAAAGTTTGTGACACAAACAAATTTGCTCCAATATTGCCAACATTTTTGCAAACTTTAATCAAAAATTTTGTAAATTATACTATTTAACACGAAAATGTAACCATTTTGTTATAACGTTTCTAAAACTAATACAGCTAATATTAAAGATCATAGAGTATTTAATATTTACTTTCATTTTTTGTTAAAGGGTCATTCACTTTTTTTGCTTTTTCTTTAATATAACAATTTTAATTCTTTTTACATAGTTTTAAAAAGCTCTAACACATTTTCTCAAAAATTGGTCAAAAATTATATTTCTCAATAAATCGTTGCAAAACAAGTTGAGACATTGGCTGTGAATCAAATCTATAAAGCAAGTTTTTACGAATAAATTTCGAAATTTGAATCATGTTTTAAACTTTTTGGTCTAAAAAGACGATAAGACAAGAGAATAATTTATTGAAATGTACGGTGCAGTTAAAATTACATCTCTATGTTAATACGCCTGTACCTTTTAAAAATCAGAATCGTAGTTTTAGAATAACAAAGCATCGTTTTTTAAAACAAGAATCAAGTTCACTGACGCATATGCTGAAAACAAAGTGGGTGACACCATGTATTTTTTTCATCAGACATGATACCGAGAAGTTTGCCTGATATAAACTAGATGTTGAAAATTGTTTGAAAAACGTATTGTTTTGCTGATTTTTGAGGTATAACGTTCTGTTATAAAATTTACGATGCTAATTTTTTATCACGAAATTAATTCAATAGGTCACAAGCTGGAAAAAGTTGTTGGAAAAGCGATATTGTTTTGCAAATCGACTGATTTTTTGTTATTTTTCGATCAAGAAGGTTTCAACTTTAAAAAATTTTTGCAATGTTCATAATTTTTACTGTTTCTCTTTTGCAGCAAAACGCAAAATTAGATGTAAAATGCCGTGTTGAACCAATGCAATCTTAGATATAATTTAACTTTGCAAAATAGGTTTTGAAATAATTAAAAGATTTTCTTAACAAATAGTTCTTTTATTAAAAGTTGTAACCATTATTTTCTTGTTTCCAAAGTTGCAAAATTTATAAAAGTTTTACGCTTTGTTAAAGAGTGACTTCTTGACTTGAACAAAATTTTTACTTAAACAAAGCCACAATCAAATCGCTTTGAGGTTAGAAAAACTTGAAGAATTTGCGTCAATCATTGTACAACATAAAAAATGCAAGTTTTTTTCTATCAACAGGTTAGATGGTTTAAAAATTGTGACAGATGCAATAGTTTTTATGAGACAAGCCTAAATAGTCATGGTTCGTTATTTTTCTGGCGGTATTTTTCAAAAATAATCTTTGAATAAAAACGCCTTTACTTTGTTTGGCGAAGAGCTAGTTTAAAAACAGATTAACCAATATTAAGAAAAACTGTACTGCTTTTCCTCAAAAATCTGCAGCTGACGATGTTCTGTTGTTGCCACGCAGATACGTAAAACAGCAAAAAAAATCTAGAATAAAACAAATTTTTAGATTTCTGACAGTTTTTGTGTTTGAAAATTCTAAACTAGTTTATTGTCTAAAATTTTCAAAATATGAAACGGTAAGTTTACAATTGTAGACTTTTTTGAATTATAAGCAACAAAAACTTTTATAATTTTATCGGTTTACTTGCAAACACTATCCACAGTTGATGTTTCAACTATTCATTTTTATTTTTATTATTCAGCAATGTTTTCACGATTTTTTATTTGAATATTTTAGAGCCTAGATTAAAAGCTGCAGAATGCGAGTCTTTGGTTGTCAAATAGTTGAACGATTTAATTTTTTACAGACTACTTTTAAGAACTTGACCACAAATGTCAGTGTGAAAAAATGTACAAACTTATTTTCATGGATCAATTTTCAATATACTTTCTTTTATAGGCTCACTGTCAAACATTTTTCAAAAAAAAAAGGGGAACCATAACACTTTAAATCGTTTCGTTTTATTAGAAGCATATCGTTCGAGATACATTTCATTTGTGTACTACATTTTTCGTTTCTCACTCGAAAAACATGTCTTTGAAAGTGACTTTTTTAGAAAATGTGATTATTACATTGTTTATCTGCATGAAGTTGAAGCTGTTTTCCTTCTTTTTTGTTTGTTGTCAGATTGCAAGCCATTAGCTAAGATATCTAAAAAGTTGGAATTAATTTTAAGAAATTTAGTCCTATGGTTCAAGAGGATAAATATATAGATAAAATGAAACAAAATAAAAATATAGTAAGACAGAAAGTTAAAAAAATTCTAGCTCATATTAGATAAAAGGTAAATTTTAAACTCTGAATTACTAAAATTTTCTTTAAAAACAAAACCGTTTGTTATTAACATTATGCCAGCATTTCCAAAAATTCATCTAACCTATTTTTAGATATGTTTAAAATGTCAATACGATAAACCTTTACAACAGATTACTAAGCGCAACATCTCCCGGTTAATAGATGGATCAAGAACTGAACGCAAGACCTTTAAATCTCATATTCACAAAAAAATCAAGATTTGAATACAAATTTTTAGTCTTAAGGTTGTACATTATAAATATCGAAATAATTAGAAAAACTGCAAAGCCTTTTTAAAGAAATTAATAAAATAGTAAACTTGTCTTTACATTTGATTTGAACTGTATATCAGAGAAAACGTAATATTTTTATAGATTGAAGGCTTTTGCTACGGCTTCCAAATTACGTCATTTTCTTAAAAATTCTGATTTATTTTAAAAATAATAAAGGTTTTTAACGATTCTTTCAACACGTTGTTTTGTTAACATAAAAAGATGCCTGAACTTTATTGCATTGTTAGAATAAGATCTCAGGCATTTCACTGACGTGTCTTTGTACTGTTATGACAATGTCTGTTTCTAAAAAACTTCTGAACATATACTTCACTGTTGAACTTTTTGAGTTAAAACAAGACCTCTACTACATGACTTATAATTTTATGTTTTTCTGATAAAAAGTTAATAATATACTGTATAAACATTGTTCTGGGAAAGAAAATACACCAGATTGTCTGCAATTAGAAGAAAGAAAACATTTTTTAATTAAAAAACAAAATTCGGTTTAAGATTTTTGAAAAAACTTTTAAAAAAATTAATTTAATGAATTAATAAACTTGTCCTTTTACTTGACTGCAACTACATTTCTGATAAGATAACTGCAATATCTAGCATTAAAAAAATCAAAATCATAGATAAGTGCAACTTAGTTGTTCTGATTGAGGATCGAACTCACACATAAATTAAAGCAACTTTGTTGACCAAGAATCAAACTTAGCTGGGATTAGCCAGATCTTAGGGTTAATTTATTTGAATAATATGCTTTACAATAAAATCTTAAAAATTGAACAAATATATCTTAGGTTTTAAATTAAAATCAAGAATTTAAATTCGTTTGTCTTTGTTAAAATCACTGGTTAGAAATTTAATTATTGTTTTTTTTTAGAGACATGTCTTTCAGGATAATTGCTTATGAACTTATTAAAAAATCATTGGTTAGAAAACTAATTCCGGTTTAAAAATATGGTTTCTACTTATTTTTACAATACTTCGTTTGTCTTTGTTACAACCATTGGTTCGAAAGCTCATTATTTTACTAACATATTTTTCAAGATAACTCTTTATACTTCTTTTTAAACTTTTTATAAAACTCTAAATTAGTTATAAAATTGTTAGAAATTTAATTGTTGTTTTTTAGCAACGTGTCTTTAAACATAATTAAATCTTTTATAAGACTTTGAAAAAAAACATCTGTTAGAAAGCTGTTTTTTACTTCAATTACAACATCTTTAGAGTTAAATAATCCCTTGACAGGTTGAGTATAAGGTTAATCGTCATACTAGTATGTTCTTGGTCAATTTCTTTGACTGATCTTAGCTTTTCAAATATATGATCCAACATACTTCAATCGAAAATTAATTGACCAAGAATCCAACTCGGATTAGTTAGATTTTAAGTTTCATTGAACAATAACTAAATATTTGATTCATTACATTCAGGGATCGAACCTGTTTCTAGATGAAATTATGTAATCAAACTTGATTACCACCGCTACATGATGCTAACGAGTTATTCAAATACCATAACTTTGATCTTTATCAAGTATATTGATTATTCCTTGGGTTTTACCTCCTTGGATTTAACCTCCTTGGATTTAACTTCTATGGATTTAGCCTCCGTCTTGGATTTAGCCTTCGCCGTCTTGGATTTAGCTGGATCCGCTAGATGGAGCACCACCGCTTTGCGGCGGTGCGACCTCCGCCAGGACCTCTGTAAGGACCTCTGCCAGGACCGCCGTTATTGCGAGAAAATGACCCATCTCTAACTACTGACGCGTGATGGCAGGAATGAGAAAGATAATGCAATTGTGTGTTGAAAGAAAGGGTGGACACGTCAAAGGGAAATAAATATTACTTTATTACTTGCAATAATTTTTTCTTTTTTTGAAATTCTAACAATGTATTATTATTAATAAACAGTTGAAAATAAATTAAAAAAATATTTTTAATACTGTGAAATTTGCACTTAAACTTGCTTGCGCAAGCATACTTGTCGTATCTGTCACCAAAAATATTGCAAAAAAAGTACTCTTTTATTTATCCTCTCTAAATTTCCCATATAAATGCCGAAACGGTTGATAAACAATATGTAATTTTTAAAATTTTTGTAACTTTAATAGTTTTTATAGTAATTTGAAATTGGGTATAGTTTTTTTTGCGATACCCTGTATATATATCTTTTTACTATCCATACGCTTTTTAGTTTTAGTCATTCTAAGAGTGTGTTGCTAACTACGATTCAAGTAAACGCGACAAATTCTGTATAGCGTAATAGATACAGCTGTAAAATCACAAAGCATTATTTTAAACTTATTTTCAAGGTTTTTAGAAATGAAAACTATAAATTTTAGGTGACAATAAAAGCAGTTTTACACTCAGAGAAGCACAAGTTCCGATCTTGAGCGATACCGTTTGTGGGACGACGTATTCTAATTACTTCAAAGAAAATGTACACTTTTGCGCTGGGTAAGTTGTAGCGCACTTAGTTGTTTGCATTAACGATGCAGCATATGCTTCGATTTAATGAATTAAAATCACTGGCTCAGTAGTTATTGAATGTCTATTTTAAGCAAATGATTGAGAGTTTTTTGCTATCGTCCAAGGTCATGCTACTAAGTTTAAAACAATCAATATTAATCAAAGCAGTTCACCATAAAACCTTTTGCTTTAATTTTTTTTGGTGTAATGAAACATAGTTAAGTATAATGAAAACTAATAACATTCAAATCAATAAACAGATATTTAGAAGGAGGGATCGACACTTGCCAAGGTGATAGCGGAGGACCTTTGGTATGTCGAGATTCCGTATCTTCACCTTATGTCTTGGAAGGAATTACAAGTTTCGGATATGGCTGTGCGGATTTTGGCTATCCTGGAGTATACACAAAAGTCAATTATTTCATTGATTGGATTAACGAATATGTTAACGGCTCTGGTAAAAGCATCAACTGACATAAAATTATACTGTCTTTTGTTAAAGTTTATAGTGATATTTAAAACTTTATCTTTTTACCCAACAAATTTATTTTGTTCTTCTTTTTTCTAAAAATAAAATGTAACAGAAAAAAATCTTCACAGATATGTTATCCAAGTAATTGCTACAGTTTTGTTTCCAAACATAACTTTTAATTAATTCATTTGTAAAGAAAAAAATTTTTAAAAAGATTTAATAAAACAAAGCAATAAAAAAAATAACAATACCGTGTTTTTCCAAAATTAAGACAGGGCTTATATTAATTTTCACTCTAAAATATGACACTAGGGCTTATTTTTTGGATGATGTTTTTTATTTTTATCTATCAAAAAACAAAATTTCAAAGTAGAGAATTATGAGATTTCTAAATATAAAAAACATGAAAACTTTTTCTTTTACTTACCTTTCTCGGGATGAAAATGCGCAGAAAAAACATTTTTTATCCAATGTGCTTTTGTTAAACTGTTTATCTAAAAATTAAGCAATCACGTAAATGTTGCTATCTTAGTACACGTGTCTTGTTGCTACAGCGTGCTATCTAAAACTAATCTAACTTTATGACATCATAATTTCCCACTATCAACTAGGGCTTATTTTAAGGGTAGGTTGTATATTTAAATCATCATAAAAATTCACGCTAGGTCTTATTTTCAGGGTAAGTCTTATTTTCGGAGAAACATGCTTCTAAGTGCTAATATAAAAAAAATGGGTATTTTTTAGTTTTGATAAAAAAAATTTTTTTCACATCTACTTTGAATAAAGTAAATTTAGCGGAAAGCTTTTTTTGCTATTGGTCTATGCAAAATTGAATTGAATATTTACAGTTAAATCTTCTTTGTGTAAAATAAAAAAATTTAATCGAGGATTTTTTTAGATTTTGTCTCAACATTTGCCAATTTTTCTACTCCATGTGGAGCGGAAATATTCTCCAATCAAACAGTCAGTCTTCCTTTAAACAGTGAAACTCACTTGTACGAACCAAACACAGTAAGACAATGTACCAATAATAAATAATGAATAGCCTATTTAAAATGATTCCTAATATATATGCTTGATAATTTTCTTGAATTACATAGAAAAAACTAAACTAATTATGCTTTTAAAGTAATTAGGCATGAATGTACGTAAAGAAAACAAGAAATTTGTAGTTGTTAAATCATATCGCAAAATTTTTTTAAAATAACGAACAGGGAAGCAAGATTTATTTTAACAATTGGAAAAAATTGCATTTTACTTGCTTTGATAGTTTAGGCCAACTGCCATCATAGACCACTGGACGCAAACCGGTGTCGACGGAGAAATTTTGGTGGTGTGCAGAAAAAATCAAAGTTGTAAAGAGCTCACCAGTTTAAACACTCGAATCAATCCTAATGGAACAACTTTCAAGTTATACCCTTAAGTCAAAAAATGATCATACTTTTAGCGTATCTTCAGACTTGCAAATGTTCGCTTACTCGATGACGGCAGCCTTTTATTCATGCAACCGAGGGCCCGTACGTGAGCGAAAGGCGTACAACAACGATAAACACGTCGCAACTGCGTTCCCCATACATCGGGCATCAGATTGACCAAGTTGCGACAGTTTTGGATGACAAAATCTAATGCAGCTAGGAGTAAAAAGATAAACCCTCAGCTCTAGTCTTGTTTGTGTCTGATCCGGAGTTGATGCTATTTCAAATAACAACGACGAAAAAATTTTAAAGGTTGTAAGGATAAAACGCTAGTATAGACCGAAATAATCCCATGGGTAAGGATTTATTTTATTGACGTTGCATTTTGAGAGACTCTTTCAAATGTTTTATTAAAACGTAAAAAAACGACGGAAATAAAACCCTCCAATCTAAACTTTTTTTTTTTTTTTGATTTACACAACAATTCGGCAGCGTGGTCGAGTGGTTGGAGCGCCGTTATTGTGATTGATATGGTCTCGGTTCAATACCTACTTGCGCCATTCTGTTGTGTCCTTGGAAAAGACACTTCAATGCACTTTCCCCTGCTTGGCGGTCTTGGCAAGCTGTTCTAGATTTTGGTTATATCTTTATAAAACTAAAAAAACGAAATAAAAAATTTCAACCTGACAACAATTTATTGGCATTTCCGAAGCAGGTGGGGTTAATTGCTTGTATTAGCGCTTCCATTGCTTTCCTGAAAGTCAGGAGGATAAATATTGAGATAAAATATAAAATAAACTTTCTTTTTAAGCTCATTTTTACTAAAAAAAACTTTATTCATTTCGATCTTTTTCTAAATGTTTGTTTTAGATTTGCTCTTGGATTGTTCGCGCTGACGCAGTCAATTACACAAACGTTTCCATTCAGTTTGGAAGAAAATTCGCTGTCGAGGGATACGATCGCTGTCGAAGTTTTCAATGCAATGACCAACTCCGCATTACGACTGGCTCAGGTTGTGATGTTTTACATTTTTGAGTATGTGAACAAGATATAGTCGAAAACTTTTACTCGGTTTTAATCAATTGTATCAAATTTAACAAATGTTTGCTTTAAGCAAATTTTATGTTGGTCATGCTTTAGGCTTTTGTTTTTGTTGATTATTTTTTCTATAATTATTTTCTATTATGCTTAATTGTGAAACTTCACAAAAAGTACAAGTAATATATTAATACTAACAATATTAAAACATTTTAATGGTTTTTAGTAGTGCTTCTGGGCAGATTATTAAAAATCATTATCATTTAAATAGAATTTATTAAAACTATTTTTTTACTCAATTACCGTGACCAAGCCGTAAGATAAAAATTTTTTAGTGAATGTATTGAATCACAAGCAATAAAAGTTTTTTCTCGAGTTTGCAATTTTAAGAAGCAATATGACGTTTAAATATGAAACAATTCTAATTTGTTATTTACACAAACTTTGTCTTGTGAATCATAAGCTATAAAGCAAACATTTTACTTAAGGCTTATAAAATTTAACCAGAAAGCTCAATTTAAAGTTCAATTTTTTTTCCAATTTTTGTAGGCTATGTCTGTCTTTGACTTTTATCGCGATTTGTAAAGTTAAACTATTACATAAAACATAAGCATCCATTCAAAACTTGAAATACACAACATTTAAAAGATAAATTGAACAACTTTTTATTTGTTACGAATAATTTGCTGGCTAAATGCTAAATACGATGTTTTACAGGAGTCGAATACAATCTCTGTGGATTTACTCCTCCAACTGATATCAATTTTGTGTTGCCACCGGGAGGAATTTCGAACATTACATTCACAAGCGATGAATCGTTTGAATTTCAGGGTTTTACGATGACCATTTACCTTAATGTTATTTCTTCGAAT
Source organism: Diplosoma virens (assembly GCA_963680785.1). Taxonomy (NCBI): domain Eukaryota; kingdom Metazoa; phylum Chordata; class Ascidiacea; order Aplousobranchia; family Didemnidae; genus Diplosoma; species Diplosoma virens. The sequence goes on from CAVMFT010000304.1 coordinate 9,592, forward strand.
CATGCAATTTCAAATGATCCGTTCGAACGTAAGATTTTTGTTTATGTAGTAACATTTTGCGAATTCTCTAAATCAGAGAAAATAACTAGTAAATGAGAAAAGCCTGGTCACTCAATAGAAGCTGATTATTCAATTTTTAAATATTTACAAGCACGCCTTAATCTGTTTAAGAAATGAAATATTTTGATAAGATTTTCGAAAAAGTTGATAAAACTGAATTGTTTAAACAGCCGTGGGCTTTTTACCTCCAAGGCTATTTTATGGAAATAGAAATTGGATTGAAGCTCGTATAGCCCCAGAAAGGGATTTTCTTTGAAAGTCAACTGAAAATTTTAAGATATTTTTTTACTTCCAAATTTTACTGAAACTTTGTTTTTATATATGGCTATATTCACAAAGTTTTAAAAAGATACTGTTTATCAATTCAATTTTGCAATATGATACAAAATCTTAAAAAAATTTGAAGCTTCACTCACACTCAGGTACAGTTTTAATCAAACCACATTGCATAAGATATTTGACTCACAAGTATATTTTTCTATTCATAGTTATATAACTAATACTATTATTCAAATTATATAAATTACTTCGCATCTGGTTTTAAAGATTTTAATATTTTTTTGTCAAAATATTATTTTAAATAAGTTTTGAAACTCTTTTGCTATTTTTCGAATTTTTTATGTAGTGGGAAAATTTGTACGCTTTGCTTAATTTTCGTTTATTATTTTTATTTAGATCTTTCTAGCTTCTACAATATACCAGAAACTAAATGTCAAGCTGATATTTCTACCAACGCCATATTGCGTTTACCAGTCAACAGTACAACACTTCATTATCTGAATAATTTTGTAAGCATTACAAATGACTTTTCCGTGTACTGTATTACGAATTAAGTAAAAAAATGTTAATGAATTTAATTTTTTGACCATTTGTTAAAACACTTTATTTAGAGCAATAGTTCTCAAAGTAGACAATATCGGTTTTCACTTTCATGCAACTATGTTTTTTCAATCCCATGTACATATTATTCTTTTACAATTAATAATGTTATATGTTTGAAATACAGTATAAGAAAAGTAAAAAAAAGTCGTAAAACTAATAAAGGTGTTTAAACGTTAAATCTTAAATAAAATGTATAATTAAACTGAAGACTTTTTTTTGTTATCACTTGTTTGCAATTTTTAAATTGTAACAAATTATTAAAAAAATCCACTTAAAAATTATAGCAAGCAAAATTAAACATTTCATTTATTTTGTAAAATTTTTATTAAAAAGCTGAACGTTTTCGACTATCATCAGTCCTTATCAAAGCATCTAAAATTGTTTAAAATCATCTAAAAAATTTTTTTTTTTAACCATAAACGACAATTACAATCAATTAAAATATATAAAAAACAACAATTTTCTCAAGTTTATGCTGTCACTGTTATTACTAATTCAGTTTATAGGCAAAGACAATTACACAAAATAACGTCAGAATTCACAGAGAAAAAAGGAGAAAAAAAGAGAAAAAAATGAGAAAAAAATAATAATTTTGCAAATCACATGACTAAAATTAGAAGAGTTGTAGTAAAAAAGACGAGCCATTTTCATACAGTTGTTTATTTAATTTAGGTTGATGTTTTTTAATTATTAACGCTTCGTGAATTTTGCAGTCGTAATCTGATGAACATTTCTTTATAACACTAAAACGATGTATTAAGCTATCCATATCTTTTTTATTACACAAATTGCATTCAATAATATGATCTTTTATTTTGCTTTTGACCGAAGAGCCTAAATTTAAGTGTTCCTTTGCTCTTGTTATCACATGACGTGTTGACTTACCCATGTAAGTCAGACCCGCATCACACGGGCACGAAAAGCGATAGACAACATTTGATAACAAAAGCGCAGGTGTGTTAGATTTTAAATTGAAATAGTTTCCAACTTTGCAAGTTTTATATATAGGTGTTAAGTGCACGGCAGAGAATTTCCAAATAAGTTTCGAAATGTCTTTTGCGAATATGTGAGACTGTTTCCCCACATATGGAATTTCAACTGTAATGTTTTCTTTTTTATTGGTAGGTTACGTCTGATTTAAATTTGTTTGTCTACTGGTTCACAAATTGATAAAAAACTTTATCGAAAAAATAATTTGGGTATCCATTATTACAGAACATTGATCTTAATTTTTCTACTTCATTTTTGAATAGATGGCAATCGGAACAAATATTTTTGGCACGATTTAGCATACAACTAATTAAGTTTGATTTCCACTTTAACGGGCAAATTGCTTTGAAATTCAGAAAAACACCAGTATGAGTCGGTTTTCTCCAAATCCATGATTGTAAGTTATTGTTGTGTATTTTAAGTTCCATGTCTAAAAAAGGGAGAGTATTAGTAGACTTTTCATTGTAAATTGCAAGTTTTTATGTTGTGAATTTAATCTATTTAGAAATTCCATACTGTCTGCTTCGTTGTTAAATATTGCAAAAATGTCATCTACATATCTAAAATAGACTTTTGGGGCGGAATTAAATTGCTGTTGTAAAAGGCGAGTTTCCGTTTCAGCCAGAAAGAAGTTAGCTATAGTGGGACCAAGTGATGAACCCATCGAAACACCATCAATTTGCTGATATAATTTGTCTTTGTATAAAAATATTCCTTTGGTTGCTAAATTTAATAATTTTTTAAAGATTTTCTTTTTTATTGGTAGGCGATTAGTATTTGAGTTCTTGTCATAAATTTTATTTGAAATAAGGTCGATAGTTTCTTGTAAGGGAACATTTGTAAATAAGGATTTGACATCGAAGCTTACCATTACTTGATTTGAATTCAGATTGATTTCTTGTAGCTTTTCTAAGAATTTATAAGATGAACGCAGCATGTGTTTATCTGATATATATGGCTTAATGATCGTATCCAAGAATTTTGCTAGTTTGTATTCGGGAGAGCCCACCATCGAGATAACTGGGCGTGCAGGATTATCTTCTTTGTGTGCTTTTATTAGTCCATATAACTTGCCTGGTGTAAATCCCGTTGGGAGAAGGTGCTGAATAATTTCATTTCCGTACGGCTTTAGATATTTCTGAATGTGATATCTGATTGATTGTTCCCTTGCCATCAAAGGGTGTGATTTGATTTCTTCTTTATTATTAATTTCAACGAACTTAGTAGAATCATATATTATGGAATCTAATTTGGAAAAATAATCTACCGAATTTAGTACTGCAACTCCTCTACCTTTATCTAACTTACAAACTTTAATATCTGAATCTTTAGATAAATTTAGTAGAGAGCGATGAATAGCTTGATTATTCCGTGTTGCACATACTTGTTTGGAACGGTTCATAAATTTCTGAAAGTAGTATTTGATCTGATCTTTAAATTCTTGAGTAATCTGTGTTTTATATTTGCTTCTTAATGTGTAGGTTAATTTCTCTAAGTTTGCTTTAACATTATTTTCATAGAGTTTTTTAGGAAGTATATGGTGTTGTAGACTATATCGTAGCGATTCTAATTCAGTGATAGATAATTTTCTTTTACTTAAATTTACTATAGAACTCGGACTTTTATTTCTTTGTGAAATCCAAAGCCTAAATAATTTTTGCTGGTGAACTTTTGTTGTCTCTTTCATTTCTTTGTGAAATTTGTCTGTTAGCAGTTTAAGTAGACATAATTTTTCAATCAAACTTATCTTTTTTAACACTAAAGTTTTAGTCATGTGATTTGCAAAATTATTATTTTTTTCTCATTTTTTTCTCTTTTTTTCTCTTTTTTTCTCTGTGAATTCTGACGTTATTTTGTGTAATTGTCTTTGCCTATAAACTGAATTAGTAATAACAGTGACAGCATAAACTTGAGAAAATTGTTGTTTTTTATATATTTTAATTGATTGTAATTGTCGTTTATGGTTAAAAAAAAAAATTTTTTAGATGATTTTAAACAATTTTAGATGCTTTGATAAGGACTGATGATAGTCGAAAACGTTCAGCTTTTTAATAAAAATTTTACAAAATAAATGAAATGTTTAATTTTGCTTGCTATAATTTTTAAGTGGATTTTAAAAATCACCTCTCTTCCTAAATTATATTAAAAAAATATACGTAGTTTTTAACCTCCATTTTAATACTTAGGCTTAGCCTGTAAACCTGTAAAACTGTAAAATTGTAATACTAAATACTTAAGCTGTAAACTATGTTTTAGAAATATGGTATACAATATTTTATTTCAGTCAAAAGTATGTAACTTTGCAAAAAGATTGAAATGAACTGGGTTAAGGGGACGCTAAAAAATTTTATTTTTAAACTGAAGTTCAACATGCAGAAAAGTTTGAGAACTACTGATTTAGACTATGCTGCTAAACTTGACTTTATTTATACAAAATATTGAAAAAAAACTGTTAAGATTTTTAAATATTTTCAAGATCTTTATACTTGTCTAAATGTGTTTTTTTCATAGAATTGCATTTGGTATTTTCAAACTAATGGTAGGAGTTTAATCATTGATTTTGTGGAGCATTTCGCAGTGGAACCTTCTTCCGGCTCATTATGCTATTTCGATTATGTTGCAGTTTATTTGCAGCCATCAAGTAAGTGGTTTTAAACATTACAGCCAGCCAATTTTACAGTAAATGTTTAACAAAACACGTTTTACGTACTGTGTATAGTGTACTAAAATCAAGTAGTTTTTTTAAAGTTTAGCTTCAATTTTTTTAAAACTATCAAACAACTAATTCTAGTCATAAAAATTAAAAAGTACCGTGTTTTAATTTTTCTCATCAAATACATTTATTAATTTTTCATTGTTGATAAATTTAAAATAGAATAACAGAAATAAAAAAATTGAATTATTTTGCAAGCTCTATACATATTCAAATTTTAGACATATGTTAATCTGAAATAAGTCAGTCCATGGTGAATCTGTAATTTTATAATTTTATCAGCAATTTAGCCAGCTGAAACAAGCTAATACCTTAAAACTTTTCACCGCAATTATGAATTTTAAGATTTATTATTGATTAATACTTGCTAGCAGCGTGGACAAGTTGTCACGAGCGCTTTGGTGAAGGCGAACACGATCGACACAGTGGTGGTTCGAAATCTACTCTCGTCATTACGTTGTATTCTAAGAAAAGACACTTAACGGCATTTTCCCTTGCTTGGCGGTCTTAATAAGCATTTCTAAAGTTCAATCATATCGCTAAATAAAAAATTTTAAGCGAACAGCAATATTTTGGCATCCTTGAAAGCAGATCGTGGAAATTATTTAACGATTGCTCTAACTATAGTACCTCCGACGTTTTTCTGTGAGTCAGGAAGATAAATAGAGATGATATGACAACTATAAATAACTTTTTATAAAATTTTTTTATGTGGAAGTGGTAAACTTTATTGACTTGATAAAATTTTATGTGAAATAAAAATTTTATTGCAAATGAGCCCCTTGTTTGTCAAGTTATCTTTATTTCTGACACGAGCCTGGTGGGTCTGGGTTCAATTCCAGGTCCGAAGCGGTCAAAGTCCGGTAAAGTGATTTTAAAGGCTTGCTATTTAAAGCTTGTAAATTTAATTTGATCCCAGACACAATGTTGCGGAGGTGACATCTTGAAATTGTGACACGTTTTGATTATAATAAATGATTGAATTATCACACGTAAAAAGCGCGCAAAGTTTTAATCGAAAGCTTTTTTATACAACAATTAAATTACGTATTCACCACAGGAATAAAATTACTTTTTGATATTTAAGCGTTGCTCGTATTTTTTAGACAAACTACTTGGCATATTTTGCGGATTTATCTTACCTGATAACATTATCATTCCATCGGGATCTCACACGTCTGTGCAAATTGTTTTTCAAAGCGATTTCATAGTTACTTATCCAGGATTTGCAATTTCTGTCACTTTTGGAGTAGACACTGGAAATACTACTTCGCTTCCTAACGGTAAAATAATATTTCTGTTAAGTTTCTTAAATCTCCTTTGCCTACTACTTGACAGAGATTGCTGAGTAAATATGATCAATAAGTCAAAAACAGGAAATTAAAAAAAAAAGGATTATTTCATACTAATATTTATTTTCATAAGTCTATGATCACAATCAAGAAACTGGGCTACTTAAAACCAGAAACACGAAACTCGAATTTCCCTCTCCTTTGAGTTTGTTTGTTTGTTAGAACTGTTAGAGCTCGCTCTTGCAGCTTAGTTTCATTATATTCTTATAGTCAATGAATGCCTCACAAAAGGGGTGATTTGGTGCAAGAAAAAAAGAGGGCCACTTTTTAGTGTGTCAAGTGTTTTTTGTCCCAAAAACATAGTGATCTCTAAAAAAAGTCCACGCTTTCAATCAATGTCCAAAATCTCCCAAAACTCTAGTGATCTCTAAAAAAAGTCCAAGCTTTCAATCAAGTGCATGATCTCTACTTTCATCCGAAAGTTAAATTGTAGATAGGAGGGGAAATCTTCATGGTGCTACTATGAAGAATTAGACAAATATATTGCTTAGGGTGGCCATTTTTCAACGTTTTTAGGGTGCGGCCACTCTGTTTGCTCCGTACTAAAGCCATCATTGCTAGTTTTAAAGCATTCTTTAATCGAGAAAAAAATTTTAGAGAGAAAAGCACAGATGAACACCATTAAAGTTTTTCACTTTTATAGTTTTCACCGGTTCGAAAATGTTAACCTTTTTTAGTTATAACTATTATAGAATGATAAATGTTTTGGCACTGCTTGTGGTTCCTCCAACATAAGTCTGAAAAAGGGTTAACAGCAGTAAAAAATATTATGTTTATAATATATAGAAAAGTCATATATAATAGTACTATAGCCATCAATGCTTATATCATAGTCTTATAGTTGGATCATGCATCAAACACGACCTTCAGAGCGTATTTGAGACATGATCCATATAGTCTAAATACCTCATGTTCATAATCATAGCCATACCAGCCGAAAAATTCTTGGGAATAATACAGTATTGCCCAAATTTTATTGATACTTGCCCAAATCATGATCTTCTGGAAATTCACGAAAATGAGAAAAAATTTTGTCCTAACTTTAGGATGAAGAACAAAAAAGTCATCAGTTGGAAACTGCGTTCAATTTCTCCGATTTCATGGTAAAAAATAAGTGAAGACTAAAAAAAAAGAAAAATTTTCACTTCAAATTTTCATCGTTTTCCAGAAACTTTGTTCTGGCATGGTATTTATTGTCAAAATATCAGCAACCAAAATTAAGTCTCGCAGGCACTACTACATCGAAGGGTGGCACAGAGGTTTTGAGTTCCAACTAAACTCCTACCATCCCACCATTTAGAGGCTCCTGGATTGATATTTTGATCTGTAAATATTTTGACCGGATACCCTGCAGAGGTAGTTCATTTTAGGGAACAAAAATTTGTTTTGCTCAAATATTTTTTTGACGTTGCCCGAAAATTTTTGGTTTTGCCCAAATTTTTAGACTTTGAAAAGCAATTGCCTCGTTGCTCCTCCGGCTCGTATAGTTACGTTCATTATTATGTAATCACAATTAAGTTATTAGATAACCATATAAATAATTGTCATATAACTTAAAAAGTGTTGCTGCTTTCAGAAAAGGATTCTGCAAACATTTAATGTTCAGATTAGTAAAAACAAAAAATCTTTTTTTTTAAATAAAAATCAGGAAATAGTACTCTCTTTAGAAGTCTTGTTTTTTTAGCTCTACGTATTATTACAATACCAATATAAGAGGCAACATATGATTGTATTCTAATTATATCCTAAAGGCAAAGCGTCGATGAAGCAATAAGCTGAGGCATTAAAATTCGTATTGTCCATTAAAAACATTACATTTAACTTTGTTATTCCTTTTTTAATTTATAGAAGAGCTAAAAACACCAAATGAAAAAAAATGTTTAAATATATACGTATATATCTGTTTGCTTTACTTCGCCGGTACAGAGCTCAATAACCAAATAGCTTGAGCAATATTTATTAATGAAAGCACTAAAATAGAATAAAAATTTAAAATTTAAAATTTAAAATCCACAACAGCCTGTTTCGCCAAAAACGGCTCATCAGGTGGAATCTGTAAAGTAAAAAAAAAAAAAAATGTAGAATGTAAAAATAATGAAAAAATATAAAAAAAATATAAAAGACGGAAATATTCTAATATTGACTGCCACTTAAATTATCCACTAAAACAAATAACCCTCTGAGAAATTGTCAACAGTTACACACGCAAGTCGGCTAAGTCCGCACTGAGCATAAAAGGAATTTTGGTCTGATTCCAAACAACAAGAAAACACAATAATACTACATAAAAACGTCATACGGTAGAAATGATAAAGAAACAAAGAGATAGAAGTAAGGTTTGGTCAGGTGACACAGAAAAGAAGCGGGAAGAGTAAGTCAAAGAGATTTAACTGAATTGCGTAATTTAAATTTGTTCACATGACGACATTTTCCGTTGAGTTCCGTTCTTTTATTGAGGGTCGAGCTTGCATCCGCCTGCAAGATTGTAAGTTTTTCTTTGAGGCATAGATTGCAAGATCTTGCCCCGGTCGGTATGGGGCTGTATGGGCCACGATGCTCCATTTTATGCGGGGGGTTTTTCCGCGTCCTTGGCCTGCCAAAAAGCTTTGGAGAGTTTGGTAGCATTACTCTTTCTCCGGTATTTAAAGCTTTGGTTATGGTTGTAGAAACGGGCTTTAGAACTCCGCTTCACAACAACTATAATAATTGTTGGCAGCATTGCCTGATATTAGGCAAGCTTTATAGACAACAAAGCTTTCGGGGCATTTTCCCTCTAACGGACAACTGACCTTGTTTTTTACAATTGCACGGTGGTGTGTGGTGCTATTTGCAGTAGTCTTGTTAGATAGTACGATTTTATTATGCCTCGATATAATCGCTGCCATGTTTGGCATACAGCTATAACTCGCTTTGACGTTGAATTTGTT